>JANQAP020000172.1:8070203-8081638 GCA_026874005.2 Erythroxylum coriaceum
CACTTCACTTCTTTCTTTGAGGCTTAACCGAAATTGAGAGAGATAATACAAGGGGTTGTTGAATTTTTATCTCTCTCGCTCCTATCTTGCATGAGATAGCTGAAATTTGCATGAGAGGTGTCTCATCTTTGGCTTCTTTCTCTAAGGCAAAATCTCTTTAAGTTTTCTTCTCCTTTCCCACCAAAGGATCTTGTTAACCAAGTTATCCAAGGAAAACAAGTGGTAGATTGGATTGGTCAAGGATACAATAACGAGAAGAGGATACATCACCTAGGAGAGGATACACTGCCAAGGATAGGATAGCACAGCGAGGAGTTAAAGTTGTAGCAAAGGAGTCGGTATATTTCTACCATCCTATCATACCGTATCATGTATAGCTTGACATGTTGATTTGGTTATATTGCTTCCACTGAAATTTGATTTCTAAAAAAAAGTTTTGAAATCTACCGTTTTAGCCAATTCTTACATGCTTAAGTTTTTGATCCAATAGTATATCAACGTACACTGGTGTGTAACTTCACACAAACAGAAAGAATATTCTTGAAACCTCCATATGTTTACAGAGACTTACGCAGTCGCTGTACATGATTGTGTTGGTTCATGTTGCTTCAAATAGTCTTAACCAAAGAATGGGATGGTAGTTTCTCTATAACTTCAATTTTTGCTTTATCTACCTTAATACCCCTATAAAAAATCTTATGGCCTAAAAATATGCTCTCTTGTGCCATAAAATGACATTTTTCCTAATTAAGCAACAGATTTGTTTTCTCACATATCACTAACATTTTTTAAATTATGGAGGAATAAATTAAAAAGTCACTAAAAATAGAAAAGTCATCCCTTACTGCTCCATTATGTCCTCGACCAAATTATCATAGATCATGTACCTTTGAAATGTAGCAAGTGCATTGTATAATCCAAAGGGTATTGACCTTATAAGCCAACTTTCCATAAGGAAACATAAATGTTGCTTTTTTTTTATCCTCCAAAGTGATTGGGATTTGAAGATAGACCAAAGGTCCATCCAAAAACCAGTAATACATGTGTCCCACTTGTAATAGTCGATTTCCATACTAAGGGTTAGTGCCTTAGATTATTGCACATGAGTCATATCATTTGAGAATTTATGAAATGCATTTCATTCACATGCATAATATTCGCATACGCATATGAATCATGATTTAGAAAACATTGAAAAGATTGTATGTGCACTTAATTGACATATTCTGGGGTATGAAAGATTTAAAATGATCATGATGTGAAATGTTTATTGCTTACGTCTTGAATTTTGGTTTGGTCGATTATAATTAGTAATTTTGGAATTAATTGTTACAATTGGAAAATTGATGAATTTAAATGTGCATTTAGTTTAGGAAAAATGTCAATTTGAAACATGAAAATTTAGGAGGACTACGCCTATGAAATAAGTTACACATGTCAGTAAAGATTAAGTGACAAATGGCTTAGAGATTGAGTGACAAATGGATTAAGTTTTAGGTGACAAATGGCAACATGAAGAGAGGACATGTAGCTGATCTAGACTCTTGACAAGTGTCCCAACACTAATCACACCATACGACACACACATGGCAAGTTGCTTCATTTGTAACTTTCTACTGAAACTCTCATCTTCTTCTTCTCTCATAGCCGAAAGCTTGCTCCTCTTTACATCTCTACATTTTGCCTAAGTTTTGTTCAATTGTTGCACCAAAATCCATGTTTTTACCATCATAAACATAGTTATAAAACTAGATCATTGTTGTAAATGTTGTTGTCTTTTATCCTTGCTAAAAACCCATCCAATTCCCATCTTGTATTTAAGATGATCTTGCATGCATATAAGGCAAAGTGGACTTGATGAATTGAGGTAGAACTTAAGCTAAACAAGTAAGTAAAGTGCTGATCTTTGTGGCATATTGTAATAGAAAGTTTATGATTTTTGAATTGGGATGATAGCAGGTAGGGTTGATGATGAAGTGTGATGGAAAAATGATTCACGAATTAGATACTTTTCTATTTTGTTTTTGATTTATGAGAATCGTAGGTTATAGGTTACTATATGGATGATTTGGATTGAGATTTGAAGTTTAAAGGAAGGTGAATGTCTGCTAAAGAAAGTTGCTAGTGAAGTGTTCTTGACTTTGGAAAAAACTAGGACTACATATATGATGAGATTAAGTGAATGAAAGCTTTTGTTTTTTTTTTGTATGCATGAAAGATAAATAGTTTATAATCTGCCAATTGAATGATTTTAAGTTGGAATTGGAGATGAAATTGATGAGGAATTGAAGTATAATTAAGGTATAATTAAGTTATAATTAATGGAATAATATGAAGATGTTTTGAATTTGGTATAAAGGTGTTAGGATCTAGAGAAATTGAAGGAAAATGGAGAGTGAACATTCGGTTCACTCATTTTCTATTTTGCGTGATTGTTGAATCAACCAAGAATAAGTTACTTTAATTTGGTGTATTTGGACATGATTAAGGCCTGACATAAACCTAGATTGATGTTTGATTAATTGGTTAAGGGTTTGATAAGTTTAGGTTGTTAATTGATGTTTTAACTTAAGGAATGGATTGTTTTGAAATCAATATGTTTAAAATCGGGAATTTATGAGTGTTAAAGGAATGAAGGTGTTCTTATGAATGCAAATGTGATCTAAAGGATATGAGTAACATGAACTAGGTATGAATGAATAAGAATTGGGAAATTGTGTGAAAATATATTGCTAAAAAAGGTTATTGAATGTATGATTGATGAATTTAGAGTAATTAAACTTACTTAAGATATAAACCTAATTACAACTAGATTTGTACAAACTATGATGTTTGAATGGTCAAGATTTATGAATAAGGATACATACCTGGAAAGTCAATTGAGCATGCAATGAACATGACACGTATACATGTGCATGAGTGAATAATCATATGATTGATCAACTTAGTAATATGTAAAATATATGTGTATTGCATGACTAAAGAAACATAAGTTGATCATCAGCATCCAGACATTGCCGGATCATCAAGGTAATAGCTTATCTGGAGCATACTGTGAGTTAACCTAGATGTTTCTCACTATGATTGAATTGCTTTTTGGTTAACTTTCAATTAATGAACTGTTATTCATCTGATAGCTTTGATTCTGGACATTGTTGGTCCGAGGAGTTTGATACTTGGGACTGTATATAAAAGTGTTTTCAAATTGTATGTGTAATATGGAATGTGTACTTAAACGAATGATGAATGCCAGACTCAGATTTGAATAATGCGATAAATGATCTGAGCACATTGAATAAAAAGTATTGATAACATATTATATGAATTGATGCATTCCATTACATGACATGCACGATTAGATAAAGGAGTTATGATCAGAGTGAACAACGTTAAAAAGAGCTTTAAGCTTAGGAATTATGCACAAAGATCCATAGGCTCAGTTACTAATGAACTCAGTATCCACAACAGATACAAGACAGTAAATGAAATGAGCCCGATGTCCACAACAGATATGAGACAGTAAATAAGCATTCAGTCACAACAAAGTAAAATAAATACGAAGTCATATATGCATTTGCATATATATAACTTTATATGTATCATATGAATGATTGAGATGAATTAATGGATTGTTCTATAATAGTGTTATGAAATGTTTGTATACATGTTGTACTTGTACTTGATGAAATATGACAAAATGTGATGTGGGATTTGATACTAGATGATGTGTTAAACTTTTTGAAATTGATTATATACTTGACATTGTGTTCTGACTAGAGTGAGCACATCGATGATGGTTCGCTCACTGAGTTCGCAAAGTCATCAAAATTGCAACATTGCTTTTTAGGTACAAAGGAGTTCTAGGTTTTAAGGCAACCAAGTAGAATTCTAGTACTATCATTTTGAGAACAAGAATGGCTCAAAGGTCTGATCAGCTAATATCTGAGGAATCTAGTTAAGATGTGTTGTTTATCTTCTCATTTCGTGTTAAACATTTTGTACGGAGTTGTAAACTCTCAAATGTTATGTAATGTAAATATATGGAGATGAATTGTAATGGTACAATGTAAGTAAGTTTATTTTGTGAATATAATGAGGAGATTTGATCATTTTGAATACTTGTGTTATGTGTGATGCCATAATAAGTTAATATGATTGTTCTAACGTGCCATTCTCATAGGGTATGTTCTCGAATATCCTCTGGATGTTTGGGCATATGCTCTATGGAAGTGGTATGTTACACCACTAATCGTTACAACATTTGATTTATAAAGGGCAAATGGAAGTGGTCTTTCCTTGTTACATCATTCAGCATTCCTTACCTAATCTCACAGTGGCTAACATGTTTAGGTAACATGTTTCACAGGATCTCTGAGCATTCCTCACCTAATCTCACAGTGGCTAACTACTCCAACTTCCTCTTATAAGAAAGTAGTTTCTTCAAGAATTTTGCATACTTAGGCATCTGCATAAGAGCATCAACAAAAGGTAAATTATTATGAAGTTTTTTTAACATGATTGACCTATTTTGTGTTAGTTAATATTGTAATAAATCGTAAGAGCATAGTGTAGTTGTAGCTAATACTAGAAAGTACGGGTCGATTCCATGAAGACTATGAATACTAATACTTACCCTTCCCCTATTATCTAGCCTAAAGATTATTTTATATTTTTAAATAAAAA
The DNA here is from genome assembly GCA_026874005.2 of Erythroxylum coriaceum. Classification (NCBI taxonomy): domain Eukaryota; kingdom Viridiplantae; phylum Streptophyta; class Magnoliopsida; order Malpighiales; family Erythroxylaceae; genus Erythroxylum; species Erythroxylum coriaceum. The sequence goes on from JANQAP020000172.1 coordinate 8,074,887, forward strand.
GAAATTAATAAAATAAAATAATTAAAGAAATAGGAAAGATAATGAATGCAAAGATTGTGGAATTCATTTAGAAAGCTATTGTTATCAGAAATTAGTATCTAGGTTTAAATCCCTTCAAACCCTTAAAAGGTTGATCTTTTATCATGCAATTGTTTTGTTAATGTATTGGACTGTAAAGACTCCTATAGTATGCTAGTAGTTGACCTTGAGTCTACTAATAACTAATCCTAAGGTCTCTAACCGAATTACTCAGGTTAAAACTTATAAGATGGTGTTACCTATTTATGAGTCCCTCTTTTAGGTTTGACTCCAATCCAGAAGATTTATATCACCCTACCTCTAGGGTTGCAACCAATTCCTTTTAATTACGGTAGATCTGTTCACAATAAGATTTCTCAATCTCTACTTATGAAATCAGATTATGATCTAATATCTTAGGTTATTATAACATAAATAAAACACGTAATCAGATCGCAATATATCAAACAACCTATCGCATTAATAAAATAATCAAATCGTATCAAAGTATTAACATAAGTTTCATCTAACCTAAACAATAACTAGACTTTTAGTTACACATTATTGAACACAAAATCAAACATACAATAATGGATCTTTTGATGATTTCTTCCTATCTTCCACTTCCCTGGACCAAAATTGTCCCTTTTGGACATTCTCCATATCTGAAAATTGCCTCTTAAAGTCTCCTCCTTTCATTGGCTGCCAAAAACGTCTTTTTATATCAACAACTAGGATTTTAGGGACTTATACAGTCTGGTACATGACCATGTATCAGACTGTGTATGTCCAAAAAACCCTAAACTTGTTAAGATGCATGGTGTGTAAAGGTGCACAGTTGTACACTCCTTTAAAATTACTGATTTCATGTCTTACGCCACGTTTTTGCCAAAACTTTTCTCCTTTAAGTCCATGGAGGCAATTATCACCTCTAAACACACTTGGGGAAACTTAAGTACCAAATATATGATAAAAGTATAAATATCAAGCAAAATACGTCAAATATGGGTGGTAAATCTAGCCAAATATCCATCTATCAGAACAATTCAAAGATTTTACCAAATTGCTCATCCATATGATCTTTCCTCAACTTTGCTGGATATGGGATGGTGGGCTAAAATCCTTTAACTTTTAGAAATGCCCTATATCTTTATCCTTTCCTTAACTCTTCTTGTTATTCTCCTCCTCACTTTAGATCTTGCTATCTGATAGTTGTGATTTACATTGTGTTTTAGGGTTTAATTTGTTAAGTATTTATTGTTAAATTGAGTGTTTAGTGTGTGTTTAGGTTTCAGTTGGGTTAGTTAATATTTTTAATTGTTTTTTATGGCTTAGTATGAGTCGAGCTTAAATATCATATTTTTGAAGTACCTTGATATGTTTGTTAGTGTTTCGGGATAAACAGCAAAGAACGGAGAAGTTTCAAAGAGTTTCGGGCCAAAAACACGACCCACGATCGTGGCACAATAGAAAGAGGCAAGCTCACATAACCTAAGCCGCGATCGTGCACTTTGGGCCACAATCGTGACAGAGAACTCCATGTCAAGCCATGATCGTGCACTTTCAGTCACGATCATGACAAAGAGGGTTAGTCGCTGGCCACGATTGTGGCAAGCAGGGTCACGATCGTGACCTGCGTCGGGCTGACATAAAAACTAGAGTTTCGGAAGACTTTTTGAACCATTTTGACCCCCAAATCAACCCTAGGGCTTCCAAAGTATAAATATAACATTAAGGGATAGAAGAAGTAGTCTTGGAAGAGCCTTTTACATCAGTCAAATTTCAAAACCCTAGAGAGCTTATCGAGAGATTGAGGAAGGAGACAAAGGAAGAGAGACATGGAGAAGAAGGTTGAAGTGAAGTACTTCCTGGAACAGGAGGTTTCCCTCCATCGCTGCCTCTACTATTCCATTCCTGACATATTTTTCGATTATTTCAATTTTATTGATGTATGGAGTTGAGATAGTTGTTGAGAATAGGTTGTGTTGAATGTTAAGTTTTTGTCTATACTCACCTTTGGAATTTTTATTTTTGATATTAATGGAATTCGATTTATTATGTTTTTATTGAATTATTTGTGATTCGATTTCTGTGCTTAATAATTTGGTAACAAACTGAGAGGGTGAACGAAGTGAATATCATCAAATGGGGCTAACGAGAGTTAGGTAGTTTGATAGATAAAGAATTGAATCATACTGTTAAATTTGTGTAGCAAGAGATCGTGCATAGGTTTTCAGTAGGTTATTAGACAATTTCAGAACTATTTTAGGTTTTGAGTAAATTGTAAATCGAGAAAGTTTAGTTCTATAGTTTAAGGCATTTAATAATTTAATAATTTTTGTTTTTGATTCTTTCATTTTATTTCAAAAATTGTGCTCTTGCATGAACACAAGAGTCATGAGAGGTTCGAGTCGTGCAGCGAAGACGTTAGATTTAGCTATTACTCGACTAGAATGAACCTTTAGGAAAGCTCAGTGAGAAGAAGACGAAGAGATTGGAAAATCAACAATGGCTGAGGAATTCCAACAGAACATGGACCATAGAGTGAACCAAAGCCGACAACGAAGGACACTGATGGATTTCATGAGGTCGGGGTTCAATGCTGCGAACTAAGGAGTGGCTAGGTCACCTGTTCAAGTAGCTTCGTTCGAAATTAAACTGGCCCTCCTCAACATGCTTCAACAGAACATGCAATTCTATAGATTGGAAAACAAGGATCCCAACGAGCACATCATGAATTTCCTTAACATCTGTGATACTTTGCAGTATCATCAGATGTTGGAGGATGCTGTTAGAATTAGGTTGTTTCCCTTTACTCTTAGAGACAGGGCGAAGGCTTGGTACCATTCACTAAGCCCAGCCAACATCACAACATGGGATCAGCTTGTGTTGTGCCTTTTTGGACAAGTATTTCCCGTTGACCAAGACTACCAAGATAATTAAGGAAATCATATTTCCAATAAGGTGATGGGGAATCAATCTACGAAGCATAGGAAAGATATAAGGATCTGCAAAGGAAGTGCCAACACTATAACCTACCCAAGGAGTTCCTTTTGCAGACTTTCTACAACGGAGTGAACCCACCAACTAGAGACACGATTGATGCGGTGTCAGGAGGATCCTTGATGAGAAAGACTGTTGATGAAGTAGAGGAGCTGATTAAGGAGATGGCAAGCAACAACTACTTATGGACAAACGAACGGGGTAGGCAACCAGCTACTTTTAGAGAGCAAAAGGGAATTTTTGCGGCCGGTCAGATGACAGAGATGTAAGCAAAGATCGAAAACCTAACGCGACAACTAAACAACATGAAGGCATCATCTTCAGCTCAGGTGAAGGCCGCACAATGAAGTGTGAGCTTTGTGGCCAGATAGACCATGATACTGTAGAGTGTTACTTAATGAAGGAGGACAGTCAGGAGCAAGCACAATATGGATGAGGAGGGGTAACAACCCCTACTCCAACACCTACAACCCCAAGTGGAAGAACCACCCTTACTTCTCCTGGTCGAACAATAATGGAGGACAGTTCAGGCCTCAGGGATAATTGGGCTTCTAGAAAGATAAAGCGAGCTCGATGGAATCAAAGTTAGACAAGATTTTGGATAAGATCAGATGCATGGAGGAAGCACATAGGAGGCTCGAGAACAAATTCGAGCAAGTAACGAAGAACCACGCCTCATCTATACATAATCTAGAAGTCCAAGTGGGCTAATTAGCAGAGACAATGTCGACTCGAAATGTTGAAACCCTTCCAAGCAACACTGAGTCTAATCCGAAAGAACGGATTATGGCAATCAATAAAACTCAGGATGAGGAACCTGAGAAGGTAAAGGGAGGAGAAGATGAAGGAGAAAGTCAAGCAAATAAAGAAGACTTTCCAAGTGAGCTCATGATCGAGTCACTTAAGGCAACTCGACATGTATTTTCATTCCTTATTGTGCAGCAACAGGAGTTATATGTAAAAAGGGCAGCGAGGCAATTACAGAAGATTAGATCCAACAAGGTCGAGGAAGTGACGGAACAACTACGAACGGAGCTCAAATTAAAGGAATCTGTTAAAAAGAAGGTTAAGGAGCAAATATAGGAAAAAGACCCCAACATCGCACAAAAGAAGGAGGACTAAGGGGACTTTTTCATCCCCTGCAGCATCAATAGAATCATTATAGATAGGGCATTCGTGGATTTGGACGCGAGTATAAACATGATGCCTTACACTTTTAGTCTAAAGCTGGGGTTATGAGAGTTAATACCCACCAAGTTTTTGGTAAAGACGGCTGACAGAACAATACATAAACTGATAGGGATTATAAAGGATGTGCTAGTAAAAGTTGAAAAATATATCTTTCCAACAAAATTCTACATATTGGACATTAGCGAAGATGGGGACACCCTAATAGTTCTTGGACGACCGTTCTTGGCCATTGCACGTTCAATCATTGATGTCAATGGGGGCAAATTAACTCTGCTAATAGGAAAGGAGAAATTGACCTTTAATATGGCTAGAAAAGAGTAAGAATCTCCTTCATCTCCAGTGGATATGAAGGAACCCGAATCTCAAGGAGAATGGGAGGACATCGAGGATCCTAGGAATGCTTTCAGGAAGAAGTGCTCGTGAAGAAAAAGGCGAGGAAAAGAGAATTGTAAGGAAGGTGGAAACTGTAGCAAGGTAGATCAAGTGCAAACTTTGAGATTAATGAGTACGCTACTTTTGCGATTTGGATTCGAACCACTGTGAGCTTAAAAAAGCGTCGAGCTACCTTGTTAAAAGAAATACTACATGGGAGTCAACCCATAGAAAAAAAATATACTTTTTTTGATTGTTTTCTTAGAACATTTGAATTCCATAGTTAAGTCTATTTTTATTTTCGAATAAAATCAAGAAAGGAATAGGATTTTATAACAATTTAGATGATTGTTCAAGCATGAAAAGGGAGGTGAAAAGGGCCACAAAAGAATTATGAAGTGAAATTAAAAAGATTGGAAAAAGAACAAAGGATGGAAATATCAAGAAGTGGTGGGAAGTCGCTGGCCACGATCGTGGCCTGCGACTATGCAGAACAAGGGAAGCACGCAATTTTTAATGAAAATTTTACCATTTTACCCTTTTAACCACCTATATATTTAGTTCTAACTTCACTTTTACTTTTCTTTCTAGACTTCAAGCCTACAAATGCTCTCACATCTCTCCAAAAATTTTATCCTTCCAATTTTCTTCCACATTCTACCCAATTATGTCGCGTATTAAGCAATCAGCCCAATGGAGCCATATGGATGACACTAAGTTGTGGAATGTGGGCGAAGAAACTGAGCAGCAGAATTTGGCACGCCCTTCCTGATCTATATAGAGGAGGAAGTTACTCGTTTTCGCTCCCTTCATGCTAGACAAATTATAATTCCTAAGTACTTTGATTTTGACACACTTGATAGGCTAGAGTTGCGTGAGCGAGTAGAAAACCTAGCTGAAAAGATCTAGTGGGCTCAATTCATACGATTTTAATTTCCTGTTTATCAGGAGCTTACATTGGAATTTTTCGCGTCCCTGACCTACAACCCTATGAATCCAAAAGAATTGCGGTTTAGGTTGGGAGGACGAACCTATGAATTAAATGTAGAAATCATGTGCGAGATATGTGGATTCCTCGAATCCTCCATCATCGATCCTTATGAAGACTTTCATCCCTCTTAATACTAGAATGAGCTTACTGGAATTAAGAAATTTCATGCCAAGAATGCTTGTAACACCATTATAAGGTCCCATGAACACTTGTTGCTACACAAATTTATGTGTCAGCTGGTTTTCGATAAAACCGAAACCAATAAGTGTTCCACAGAGGAACTTTTTATGTTGTGCTGCATGGACCACAGCATTCCAGTATGCACATCTACACATGTGCTAAATTCCATTGTTGCAACTCCACGCAAGAGGAGCAACAATCTAGGAATAGGGTATATAATGTTTGCCATTGCAGAATATTTTGGTGTGGAGCAGAGGGGATTAACTGTTCATCTTTCGGAATTCTTAAACCATCATCACTTATGGCGGGCTGAAATTCTTAAGTCCCATAACATGAAAATTAGGGATATCAGCCAGAAGACACATGTCTGAATCAGGGCAAGTCAGGAAAGTTCGAGCTCAGCCCTACCTCAACAGGAAGAAGAGTCCAATGAAGAATTCGAGGAAGAGGAAGAAGAGCAAGGCTGGAAGGAAGTTTTGGATGTGATCTCCGAAACTAACAAGACATTTGCGAAGAACACCAAAATGTTGAAGGAGATAGTCCAGACACAAAAACGCCAAGGCCAAGATATTCGTCAAATCCAAAAATATTTCGAGGCTCAGGGCATTCAATTGCCACCTCCGACACCATCACCACCTCCATCTCCATAGGATTTATGTCTAACCTAATTTTTCCATTCAGTTTTTTTTCTTTTTCAAATTAACCTTCAGCTCTAATTTTTGTATTTATTTTTCTGTCTACTTTAAATTCTGCTTTTTCTTGTCTTTTATGTGCTTGTGTGCTCTCTTCTCACATTGAGGATAATGTGTTATTTAAGTGTGGGGAGGGATTATGTGCTTTTACTTTTGAATGTGATTTTGCATATTGTATGATAATTATTAAGTTGCATATAGTGAACTGTTTGAATGTAACACCCCATTACCGTAGGGTACGCACCGAGACGCCCGTAGGTCATTCCGATACATATCCTATGATAAGGGAGCGCTACGTGCAATCA
>JANQAP020000172.1:8345905-8362076 GCA_026874005.2 Erythroxylum coriaceum
CCAAAGCAAAACATGAACCTATCCACACTTCTCATGTATTGCTTGAAATTTTCTAAGAAAAGTTTCAGGGTCCAACACTCACTCTCTCGACTTGTTTTCAAGTTTAAACATGAAAAATTATAACAAACTTGTAATTATATATTGAAATCAACAATGAATAAAGTCATAAAATAAATGCAAAATAATTCCTAATCTGAGTTTAGAAATCCATAGACATGTTTAACATCTTATAATTCCAATTGCGCATCAATAATAATGAAAGAAACAAGGGAAAAAAAACTTTATTTGCTCCTTGATTTGGAATGCTGGAATTTTAGGATGTTTTCTTGATTTCTCCACTTTGATTCAATGGCTATTGCATTTTTTTGTGTATTGCACGTTCTTACATTGTGCTTCAGGATTCTAGGGTTCTTTTAAGGGTTTCTCCACTTAATTTGGTTCCAAAATAGCCCCAAATCTTAAAAGATACGAAAAAAGTTACACGTGTAAATCTTTAGCACGATTATGTTCTTTGAGGCATGACCGTGCTCCTACCATTCAGCCCTTAGCATGATTGTGCTCAATTGTACATGATCATGTAACCTTCGAGCTTGTCCATCTTCTTAATTCTTCAATTTCCTAATTCCAAACACTCACAAACTTATCAATGCCTCTTGAAACATAAAATTAAGATCCAATTCTTACTCTAAACCAAACAAACACTTAGATACATACAAACTTCAGCAATAACATAATTCTAAACCTATAAATATCATAATCATGTAAGAAATTCTTAAAAACACACTTAAATATCTAGCAAAAGATAATATAATCTACTCTTATCAATTAGTAAGCCAAATTCTATCATTTAAGTAGTAAAAGAAGCAAAAGTCCACCCTAACACTTTAATGAGCAACAACAAATAATTTTAAGTGCAAAAATAAAATATGTTGCTGGAGTTTCTTTCTTTTGTCTCCTTCTTTTATTTTTGATTTATGAGCTTACTAACTTAAATTTTCAATTGCCTTTTTACTAGTTAGTTACCTAACAAGATAGAAGAAGAATATTAGAGAACCACCTAAAAAGTTTTGTTGCTCCATATTTTATTGTTATTTTTTAATAAAACAAAAGGTTTTATGGCTGATTGTTGGCGGCCATCTTTGGGCAATCATGCTAAGTAGGATAAAAATATAATAAAGAATGTTCTAACAGTAAGAGAAAATATGTAAATTATGTTAAAAATAAATTTGTTTCATCCCTCTTCTCTATCTTGACATTATTTGTTCTTTATTCTTCCCTCCATCCCCATAAAATACGTTCATATAATTGTCAAAACTTGAAGGTGAGAACAAACAAATTTTTTCTACATATATAGTTGTTTTATATACTATTTCATTAACATTCTTTCTTTTCTTCTTTCTTTCATCTCCATTGAAGATGGTTATGTCATTTAATTATTGAAGGTGGAAACTATGACATTATTTTTGCAACTTATAATTGGAACAATTTTTTTGATTATCTATTTATAAGATATGTGTTTATTGATTTCATGAAGCAAAGTTTCAAAAAAAAATAAGGAAGATCTTGCATTCTATCCTAATAGTCAATATAAGTTGAACCTATGTAATATATATAAAATGCCAGCAATTATAAAAATAAAACATCTCTTCAGCTGATTATTTGAAATATAAAAATAGCATTAGTTGTATATATAAGAAAATCTTTAAAGAAAATTCATAATTAATAGCTTCACTAATATATAGGAATATCAAGATTGAGTATAAACAATTTCTATGTCTAAGTAGAAACCATATTAGGAATAAATACTTGTAATAGAAGCCTAATAAACAAAATATGCCCTTAGTTATTTTAAATATGTACACTTTAGAATGGGAACACCTTCTTTGACTATATACTATATCCACAGCCAATGAAAGATGTAAGATTTTTTTAATCGAATAACAAGCATACTTAAGCTATACCCAAATTGTATGTATAAAAAACACCATTATTCATGACAAATGTATAACACCAACAAATTTAAATGGAAATTCACTTTATAATCAAATGGACACTATAGTGCATCTAATTATTTCCATTAAAGATTTTATCTAATGCAGTTAACCACATAGGTTCACTTCATATGTGTTCTCAATTGAAATGGAGAAGGGAAAATGTGAAATTGATGGTTTAATATACAATCGTTCATGAAATTATATGGTAAAGGTAATATCAAAAACTATTAACTAAATAGGCATGTGGACAATGCTTAATGGAATAATTTCTGAAGAGATATGTTAATGACATAGATTGGTACACAATCGTGTACATAACTACATTGAATAGTTATATAGGTTCATTGTAGAAACTATAAATTACACTCCCTTGTTTAAAATCATGTTTACTAATATTGGTGTTACACATAATTAAGTATACATCTTTTTCGTTAGTCATGTTTGTGTGTTAATTTTTGTAGGAGAAATTTGTCAGTTAACCATAGAAAATAATCAGTTTATTAATGATTGATTATTTTTAATTAGTCTTTTGTACTTACGGTGTTTCTTTTTTAGGACCAAAGTGCTAGTAAGGAAGCTTTAAAATGTATGTCCATTTTTGACTTATAATATAATCTTTTATTTTTGTTTAATTTATAACCTCCCTAAAAAGAGAAGGATAATTGTGGTGAAAGTTATGGTTAGAGTAAGGCCCCTTGTAAAGTCTTTTAGTTCTATATTCAAAGGTGTAAGAGTTTGAAATGGCAATGTTTCTATGAGAAATGTAAAGCAGATAGTTAGAGGATTTTATTTTAAAATATATGATAAATTTTAAAAATTTTCTATCTTAAAAAATTTTACTGTGTGAGTTGATATTTGTTTACAAACAAAATAGTTGTATAGTCAAAAGATAAGAAGATCTTGAAAAGAAGAATAAGAGGATCATTAATGTTCGAGCTTTAAATATCTTTGCACCTATTTTTTATGTACTATATATTATTTTATGTATTTCTAACCATTTAACATATACTTATACATGTTTGATGATACAAATATCTTTTGTTATATATCAGTGGCATAATTTGAGTTTTTATTTTAGTAATTGTGGCATAATGTAGTTAGTGTAGTAAAGATGAGTGAGAAAATGGAGAATGAGACTAGTTTTTTAGATATGATGACATCATGTAGTAGGGAAAAGGAGATTGACATAGAGATGTTGATTAAAGTGCAAAGTTTGAAAGGTAGGAATGATTTTTTTATTTGTTCCAAAAGTATGCTTGATGGTATGGTTTTGTCATTGCTATAAGGTCAAGAAAGAAACATAAGAATGGGGAGTGTAAAGTAGAACAATTATGTCAATAAAATTTGATTACATAAACCATGCCATCAAAAACTAATGAAGCCTAGAAATAGTGGAAGAAAGGGATGCAATGTTTATGTATGTAGTTGGTAAGATGAAGGTATCTAGAGTATGAGCAAGTTTGATGATGTGTATAACCCTGGACTAAATGGAACTAGTTCAAGGTTTAAGAAGTATCATTGAGTTTTCGTTAGTCATCATAGATGTAGATTGGAAATCGGCGTCAATTGTGGGATTAGAATATACACTAACTTATAAACTATTGTAGTAATTGTGGGTGGAAATAATCGTAAAACATGTTGACACAAAGTTTGCTCTTAATCATAAAGACTAGTTAAGGAGACTGATGTTAGAAGTTGGTGATATGGAAGTTATGTACATGATGCTTATTAAAATGAAAAAGAAGGATAGTAGATTTTTTCACAAAATTGATTACAATAAGGATGGAAGGTTGAGGAATGTTTTATGATGAAATGTAAGGAGTTGTACATCATATGTTGAATTTGGTGATGAGGTAACATTTGATACAACTTATCTTATGAACAAATACTAAATGTTGTTTGCTCCATTTATTAGTGTAAACCTTCATTTTCAATTATGTTGTAAGCCACTAAAACTTTTTATTGGTTATTCTGTACATGGTTGAGATATATATATATATATATATATTGGAAGCCATTTATAGCTCTAATTATTAATAAGTGCATGAGTATAGTTAATTACATTGAGATAGTATCCCTAACTATTAAGCATAGACTGTGTTTGTGGTATATATCTAAAAATTACTAGAAAAATTTAGTGCCTAAAATAATTATAACAAGTTGAAAGGTAGTTTTATAGGTATCATGTATGATTCCAAGAACAATCAAGTGTATAAGAGGAAATGGGGTGATATGGTTGTGAAGTTTAACTTGGGAGATAAGTTGTGTTATCTCTTTGATGACCATGTATGGTAGGCTCCAATGTCTATTTTTGCCATTTCGATAATACAAATAAGTGAGGGTATGAATGCTTACTTTGATGTCTATATGCTTGCCTGTAGTATGTTAAGACAATTTGTTGAGTAATATGAGCAAGTGATGAGGGAAAAGATTGAGCATGAAATGGAGTTTGATTAAGTAAGTGCAAGTGGTGACATGATTTGATATAGAGAAGGAATACTAAAAGGCATGGTAGTAATTTCTATATAAACAAAACTTACAAAAGGTATTGGAAACTCGATTGTTTAATTATATAGATGTTTGTATGTTGGCCATTTGTGGACCCTCTAATTATTGATCATAAATAATAGTAAGTGAGTCATCTAGCAACCATCATAGACACGATTTTTACATATAAAAGATGTGAATTACATTTAGTGACGTTGCATATATTATTGCTTTTATTATTTAAACGTAAGAAGGAAAAGAATTTACTTCTTTTATAACAGTAATTGTAAGCTATTACAACTATTGAATGTATGAAATCCTATGAATTAAAGTAAACTTCATTGCTTATGTGCAACAAATTAACGTGATAAGAGAAAAAAATTTAAGATTTTAAGTTAAAATTGGAAATGAAATTATATTAGGGACTTACATAGATATGGAGTAAAATGGGAGAGCAAATTTCATAATTACACCTACAAAATTTAAGTTTCAAAGTGTCCTTCTAGCCTTCGAAACTGTGAGGAAATGTTGACCAATAATCTTATACCATGGTTAAGAATTTCTTAGCATCTATAGTAGCCATTCCACATAGGCCATCAACTTTATTAATCCTAAAAAATTGATTTTACATGTCCAATATCTCAAACAAAGTACGGGATATGGTACATAATGCAAAAAAAAAGCCCATAACTTATTATAGCTATACATTTTTGGACAAATGAATATGGTGATCTTGGTTCTTTTCTTATGAAAAATGACATTTTTGAGTCAAAATTAACATAGTACACTTCTTGTTATAATTACAACTATATAAGCACTTTTTTATATGATTTTAGGTCTTATTACTATTTACAACTTAAAAAGACGAAATACATACTATGATAATGAATAATATTGCAAGCAAAATATTAATTAACCACAAATTCTTTTGATGCAACAGTATCAATGGTGTATAATAATATTTCCTTTTATCCACTTTAACAACGTAACTAGCAAACAATATGGTCATGGGCAGATGTCGAAGATTATATAGTTATAAAAAAACATATTAAAAAACTTATGCTCCAGTTAACATTGCGAAAACATATAAACCAAAGAATTCGTAAGGAAAACCAACTACTAAAGTCACATGTAATTCTACTATTGACCAATAACTAGAACAAAAAAAATTAAATAGAAGTTTTTGGGTTTTTATTTTCATCAAGTTTATTTTGGTGATGACAAGTTTTTGTTTGATTATATGATGTCAGGTCCTCGGTGTTGACAAAACTTTGAATAATATGTCCACAACTAGCATATCTAAAAACAACAAAAATTGTGCAGTGACTAAAGGAACCGTCTCAGCAAAGTATTTTAAAGATTGTATTATTGATATAAAGGTAATTAACTTAAAAACTAAGGATAATTTTTTTAGTTGGAGCAATAAATAACAAGAAAGTTAGCACATTAGAAAGAATCTATATAGAGTTTTGGTCAATTAGGAATGGCTTCATAAATTATCTAACCATAGAGCCATTATTGGTAATCTCTTGTTCTCACACCACATCGTAATTATTATCAAGAACTAGATTTTCAACATAAAAAAGCCCCCTTTTGTTTCAATAATTTTCTAATAGAATTAAGGGATTTGAATCAACAGTTAAAAAAAAGTTTAGCCTATCATTTTCATAGCTTTAAATATTATATTTGTATGAGGAAAATAGTGGTGGTGAACATAAACTGAAACTTCTAAGCCATCATAGATTCCACATCACTTAAAAGAATATAAGTGATACCAAGCAACAACAAGTCTAAATCCAACAGGATCTCCACTTGAGCCTTGGGGATGTTTCCTTTCTTTTTTGATAAAAGGTAAATATATTTATCCAAAACTTATGTGCACTGTCTAATGGAGCATACCCCGACCAAGGTCTGTAACCCAATCAACAATGTTACCTATACAGTCAAAAAATCATAAAGTAATTAATGCATTGAGATATAGTCGATATAAGATCTTGTACAGTACAGCTTTTATCTTAAACACTACATCAAAGCTCATAAAAGAAACAAAATCTAATTGGACAGCATTCCTTGTCTTCCATATCATGTACATGGTGCAAATCAGTGCCAATCTTGCTGCTTTGCTTCATAGACACACTCCAATGTAATCTTTCCAGATCCACTTTATGGCGTTGGACAATGTGGACATGGTGTGGGTCAATCCGAGCCAGCTCCGAATGCCTCTTCAAATTTCGCCTATAAAAGAAGATTTAAAGAAAAGGTGATCAACAGTTTTAGCTTTAGTATTGCATAAGCTGCATATGCGGTCAATCTCCAAAAACATCAAATTGTCCTTTGTAAGTAGTCTATTTCGGAAGCTAAGACATGCTATGAAGGAAAATTTTTATGGAATGTAGTGTTTCCATATAAAAGACATCCATGGTCTTGTGGAAGATTTGACCCACAGTAGCTCATAAACTTTCTGTGAAGAGAGGATTCCATTAATGAAAAATTTCTGCATCCCATATTCAACCTCCCTACGGCCACCCAATTTAGCTACCAACATATTACGGATTTGTGCAAATCTCTTCATAAGGGGGGAGTAACGGGTGTGAGGTTCCCAATCCCATATTGAAGAGCCCTTCAGGTATATTTCACGAATCCACTTTACCCATAACAAATCAACTTTTACATGAATATTCCACAAAACTTTAGATAAGAGAGCCGAATTCCACAATTTACAGTTTCTCAAACCCAAACCTCCCTCCTCTTTAGGTGTACAAATAATATCCCATGCCACCCTGAAATGTTTGCCACCCCATAAGAATAATCGACATATGGAGGTTATCCTCTCCAGGATAGTTGCTGGGATGGGAAATGCCTGTAACCAAAAAGACAAAACTCCCTGAATAACAGAATTAATCAATTCAACTCTACCCATGTAGGAAAGTGTCTTCCCATTCCATCCATTTATGAAGGTCTCCACGGATTCTATTAATACCAAGAATTGAGCCACCGAGACCTTCAAAGGTGCCAGAGGTACCCCTAAATATCGAGCTGGAAATTCACCTGGTGGATATTCAATCATCTGTAAGATTTCCTCTCTTTCCCGTCCATAGACTCCAACTAAATATATATTGGATTTTAAGGGATTGACCCACAACCCTGCTACATCCTTCAATTCAGTCAATGCATGCACAAGAATATGTGTGGAGTCAAAATCGCCTCGAGAGAATAACATAAATCATCCGTAAATGCAAAATGGGTAATACCAAGTTTTTGAAATTTCGGATGATATTTGAAATGGGAAGTATTAGTTCTCACTCATAACAATCGGGAAAGGTACTCCAAACAAAGGAGGAAAAGGGTTGGTGACATTGGATCCCCCTGCCTTAATCCTCTCCGACCCTTGAACATCCCATGTAGTGTGCCATTAATCGAAACTGAGAAGGAAGTAGTTGTCGCACACTCCATAAACCATCGGACAAATGTATGAGGGAAGCCCAACCCTTTCATCATGTTTTGAAGAAAGTCCCATAAAACCGTATCATATGCCTTGGTAATGCAAAAGGGAATGTTTCCTTATTAAAAATGGAGAAGGAAGCTCTGAATGCTTATATAAAATTACTGAAGATTCACAAATCATCTCTAAAGTAGATATCTAAAGTAATATGGATTAAATATGGGAATAAAATACCAAGTTCTTCCACAAACCCATCATTGCCAAGAAGAATAATAATATAATCACATCTTTTGTTAAACAAGATGGAGGTTTATCCCTCACTTATGAAGAGATAAGTAAGGGAGTTTTCTCATACTTCCAAAGTACCTTAGGTAATTTGAAAACTACTACTCCTCAACTTAGTTTCTTCATACTTTTATTTCTCGCTAATTCTTAGCAACTGCGGTAAAATTCCAAAAAAAACCCATTCACTGAGGAGGAGGTGGAAAAGGTTGTCTTAAATATAAACTCGAGTAAGCCTCCTATCCCTAATGGTTGAAACACTCTATTTTCTTAAAAACCTTATTCTTAGACTAAAAATAGAGTGACTAATCCTGTGTTAAGGAAATAAACAAAAACATTTATTATCCTTATTCCCAAGACTTATAACCATACTTCTTCATCTATTTTTATACCTATTTCATCTTATAATACCCTCTACAAAATCAAATCTAAGTTGTATGCTTTGAGATTGAAATAGTTTACTGCGCCACTTATAAGTGATACCTAAGGTGCTTTATGTAAGATAGGCTAATTGGAGACAATATTCTCCTAACTTAAGAACTCTTCAAGAAGCACAAGAATAATTTCCCCAATAGTTATGTTGTTAAAGTAGATTTTTCTCAAGAAAGGTCTAATCAAATATATAGGAAAGTTGTTGATAATATTCTATAGGTTCCGTCAATAAACCATCTATTGTTAAAATTAAATGGGAAGAAGAATGTTTGCCAACCCCTTGAAGCTTACCAAAGCTTTGATGGCAAAAATATATTGGAGAATTCTAGCAAATTCTAAAACACACTGAGCTAAATGGATCCACATTTACTTCTTAAAAGGTAAAAGCTTTTTGAAAATCAAAATTAAGTAACCTATTGCTTAGTTATTAAATTTGAGAGAACGTCTTCATTCAAGCGTCATATGTATCGTTATGAATTAGTTTCCCTATGGTTTGACAACTAGATAAACCAAGGACCTATAACAAATTTTAATTTAGTGAGCAATCCTATACGTCTCTTCCCTAATGATGCTAAGGTCTACTAAATCATCAATAATAATACATAGAAGAATGAATTTGCAACTCAATTTGGTAATATCTTACCCAATTATCTCCCCAATACCAATAAACAAGATGCTTATATCTGGCTAAAGCATTCTTCTTATATATTCACCTTGAGGTCTTGCAAAATGCTACTTAGACCTCAAGTTCAAAAACCTCCTTACATTGATATTATGTGGAAGAATAAAGCACTTCCTAAGGTAGCAACCTTTATTTGGTTGACTTCTAAGCATAAATTTCCCACACAATAGACTATTTTTTCGATATTCCTAACTTTTATATGCTTTATAGATTATTCCCTTAATCTCAAGAGCACCTCCTCTTCAAATGTAAATATTCATTAGATGTATTGAAATCAATACATTGTCTACTAGTCAGATGGGAACACAAACAACTATGAATAAGTCATCAATGACTTCTCAACAAATGACATATCAAGCACGGAATAGATCAATCCTCCAAACTTTATTAGTAGAACTATGTATGCATTATAGTAGGAGAGGAATGCTATTTTTTTTTCAGCATACTGATAAATTTAAAGAAATTTAAAAAACAAAGTTGATTATCTAGATAAGAGAACAACTTTTAACATGGATCCTAATTAAAAGATCCAGATTACTCCACCTACTGAGTATCCACTGAGTGTAAGAAGACGGCAAATTCATCACCAGTCCCCGTGGCCACTAGTTGGTCTATTCATTTCTGCACCTTAGTGAGTTCTTCTTTTATGGAGTTGCCTTACAATTTGTCTGTATTTGCGAGCTTATAACATTGTCAGCTTCAGGCCTGCACAATTTCAATGAATTTCCTTTTTCAAAAAAAGACATTTTCATTTCAATCAAAGGTTTATATTTAATTTATTTCCAGTCACTCTTTAAGTTAGTTCTAATATGCAGCTTTTCGTTCATTAAAAGCAAACCCCTAAGAGGAACCTCAGGGATTAAACAAAACATACAGATTATTTTACATGGTCAAAGGCCCACACGATTTCTTTATAGAATTACAGCCCTCTACACTACCTTGCAATTTCAAATCAAATGCTACAGAGAGGAAGTGTATTACAACAGGTCAAACACAAGGCGTCAACAAGTAGCCAGGAATGTAATTCATCAAGTTCCCCACCAACTATCCTAGATAAGGAATTTAAAATATTGTATAGGTAACAGTAAATAGAAAAAATATTTAGAACCAGTAACAGCAGAGCTATGAATTGCAAATGAAAAAAGCACAAAGGGAAAGTTTCTTTAGTTTACATGATGCAAAGAAAAGAAAATGTCAAATCCTTTCACCCACATGGGGTAAGCTTCTTATTGCCAGCACCACGTGGATTATCGTCCTTCCAGTCATCCCATGCTCTTGCTTTTGCTACAGCAGTGTCATCATTATCATCATCATCGTCATTTTCACCTGGCTGACTATCACTGTGCCATGTGGAGTTGGCTTCTTCCATAAGCTTCGCATTCCTTTCTTGCCATTTATTCATCATTTCCATCTCCTTCAATCCAGCTTCTTCTATGCTCATTGTTGGCAACCTTAGAATTGCATTTAGAAGTGTTGTTAACAAAATGAAATCCACAGGTTCACAGATATAAATTTCATTCTGCTCAATTATTTCAGAAAACAATAATCTTGTTTCAAGTTGAAAGAGCATGGAAACAGCAAGCATTGTGTTAATACTGGTGAATAAGGGTCAGAAATGCACCTGTACCCAGGTTGAAAAACCTGTGCTGCCATCCTTTCCCTCTCACCGATTAGGCCTCCACTCAGAATACTTGCTGGTCCAAATATCATTGGCTGATGCTTGTGGTCATGAGCCTGGGAAGCCTTTGCTCTCCCTTCTAGAACATCTTGAGCAAAAGTAGCACATGTTATAGGTTGGGCTGGTTTAATGTACTGTGCTCGAATGGAAGCATCTCGATGCCAAGCTTCTGCTCTCTTGCTACGTTCATCAAGAACAGCTTTGGAAAATTCACCATCTCCTTCCTGAAATTCATTGGCAATCATCAACAGTCAACTTCCCGATTCACAAGATAATATATTATACACATATTATGCTAAGGGCATCCACATGCATCAGAAGACAAGATAACCTTGGTTGCAGTTAAATTGATGGCTCAATTACTAATGCAACATGAGACTTTCAAGCAAGCCAACCTTGGTAGAATGATAAGAAACTACAATATTCCTCCTGAGTTCCTTGCAACAGGTAATTGAACATGATGCACATACTAGTGAATTCAAACAATTGCACGTCAGCAGATTCAAGAAATAGCACATAATATGTCAAGAAACCTATCACTGCTACTTGGAATAAAATATGATAGTACCTTCAGTTGCTTTTCCTTTACCATGGAAAGCATTTCTTCCTCCCTCTTTAGCATTTCCAATAGATCAACTGCCTGCGATTGAAAGCAGTATGGTAAATGTAACATCTATGGGTCACAAGCTTGCACATTAGGATGACTGTAGCGAAGACTAACCTTGCAGATGGCCAAAGAGATGGCAGTCAACCAAGCCTGCATGATAACAGTTCCAAGATAACTGCATAAATATGTAACTTATGCCAAAATAAATGTTTACATGGGGTTTAGTGTCCCACCACTGCAAATTTGAGAATTTAAAAAGGAAATCTCGTTAAGCTAAAAGGGCGAATAACCTGCATAGTAACATCAAGATAACTTTCCTAGATGACCAACATTCTGAAAAACAAAATTGAAGGATGGATAAGAACTTCAATTTTCCAGGTCACAATTATGGGATTCAAAGACAAATTGATAATACTAACACATTGGCATTCCTCAAAAGTTGAGTACTGAAATTTTAGGGCTAACATTAAGGTGGCTGTGGGCAAATTTGTTTTAAAGTTGATATATGTACGTGGTAGACCTAAGACTTAGGGCCACCTTTAAGCCAGCAGATTGTTATCATTAACACACATCATATACAAGTAAAATTTTAAATAGCACGCATCCAAGATCTAGGGAACTAGAAAAAATCATTACATACATGTCTGAAGACAAGATACAATCATCAAATACATAACATGTATGAAGACACAATACCACCATCATAACATGATTTTCATGTCTGTTTCAAGACGTACCTTCCGTATCATTTATCTAAAGTGGCATGGTGATGAGTGAGAGAAAACTACACAATTGAACTAAAAAGAGGTGTAAAGTTGGAATCCCATATTGCAAAAGATGTCACGGGGGTGCAGAGGCAAGATGGGTATTGTATGAGATATGGGATATTAAGTGCACTGTTCAACTGATCAATCTTTAATTAGGCATCGATGAAGTCCAACTGATTCCTTTCAACCTTAAATATCCTTTCACAAACTTATTCTTTAAGTATCCAATGCGCCATTCAGTACAAAAGGAAGTTAGCATCAAGGTAAGATTAGAAAAAGGAAGGGAAAAAAGATGGGCAGAGGGAAGATAGATGCTTGAATCAGTAAAAAGGAATTGCAAAGTGTTTTATATCATCTTGTCATCCTCTGATTTTATCTCGAATCCATGCAGTCAACTACTAACCTCCCTTTCTTCTTCTCCATCCTCATCCAGCACATCTTCTTCCCCAGCCTCAATGGGAGCCGACAAGGCTGCAGCTTTATTTGAACGACCACGTCGCTCCTTTCGCTCTTTTATTTCCAGCAGCTTTGCTTCGGCAGCTTTTTGGAGTTTGAACCGTGCAATCTAAAAATTGCACAAGTAAAAAACCTAGGTATATTATTTACAAATCCAAATAAACAATTTTTAAGCAGGCTTGCAGAGCTCATGCCCTGAAGACAATGTTATAGATAAAGTTACCTTTTGGGCCCTTCGATCAGCAAAAGAATTTGAACCCATTTGATCATGTGATTGCCACTGTTCATCTGGTACAAGTTTCATCACTTCGCAAAATGAAAGGAATTCCTACAACATAACTTTCTTTCATTGATTTCAATAAAAGGAATTTTTGAGCAAACAAAAAGGAATCTTTTCAGAATTAACTGAACTATTGGCAAACATGTCCATTCCAAAGCTAGTCCATTCTGAACCAATCAAGGTTAATCACATTTACCTTTAATTTTGCTTGGGAAGCCTTAAGAGTTAATACCCTATCATCATGTTGTATTTTTTCCGTCAACTCAGCAAGATAAAATGGCACCTATAAGAACATATTACGTGGATAGTTAAATAAACTGTGACAAGAAATGACATCATTATCAAGAAGTAGAAAAGCCAATATAATGTGGTAGCATTGGGGCCATTGCATATTTAATTTGTAAGAGAAAGATAAAGAATTAAAGGGGTCCAATCCTTCTGAACTTGAACAAAGGAATCATTCCATCATTACCAAGATTTTTCTTCTTCATTCTTTCATTCCAGCACCGCAAGAAAATTTTACACATGGAAATACATCCAATAATAGACTTACACATGAACAACTTTCCACTACACAACTAAATGTAACATTATATAGTTACTTAACAAAACATGATTCTAACATAATAATGAACACTGCAATTAACAATCAATCCTGAATTTCCAGCACTCACAAACACAACACAGACAAAGAGCATTATAATCAAAATTCCATACTTCACTATTTATATTGAAAGTACAAAGGTGGCCATTATCCTAAAAGGAAACTAAACCAGAATTAGTCATTTATGTAAACATTTTCATCTGTGACATGAAACCAAAAGATTCTTCACATTACGCCACCAGCAACATCAAATAAACACTTCATTTGATTCATTCCGTCCAGAAAGATGCCTTTCAAACACACTCATATACGTTATCAATGTCATTAGTCTTACATGCATACGGCTTAAACAATTCAGTAAAATGGATTACCACATTTTGGTAGAGCATGTTAGTTTTTCAGTTGCCAAAGCTTAATGAAAACTGATTTTCTTCTCATTAATCTCCTTTTGAATTTAGATATACAGTTTCCCATATACTAACAAGACAACCAACCAAAATCTCTCAAACTAATTTATGAATATAACACAAATATGTAAGAAGAGGATAACCAAGAAACTACAGATCAAATGAAATTAGAGAGATCAGAGATGGATTGATTACCAAAAGATATTTGAGATTGCAAGTGCTAATATCATCTTTAGTCTCATTAGGTGAGAACAAACCCAATTTTGTTATCATATCTTGACACTTGTGCAGAGCCTCACAACCTTTCCTCACCATTTCCTATAGGAACAATCGAAACCCGTATCAAGAAAAAGAGATTAAAAGTCAGAGAAGAAAGAAAAAACCAGACAATAACAGGACAGAGGGTGTTGCTTAAATGTACTCGAGAGGTGTACCTGATCAGTACCAGCAGATTCTGTAGCCATTAGATGGATCTTTCGAGCTTGGTCAAAGATAGCAGGGAGAGGCATCTCCTGCGTCTTCCATTCACCCATCGCGCGAGTCTATCTAAACCCACTAAACGGAATAGTAAAGAAACTTGTCAAGTTGGTCTAATATAAAATTGCAATTAATAAAGAAAAAATAGAAACTGAAGAAGTGTATATATGACTTAAAAGGAAATAAATTGATGTATTCTTTGAACTACCAATCATCGTTTGCTACGAATCTCAGAATTTCGAAGTTTTTACAGCACAAATCGCATATTCTACAATTCCAAACCACTGAAATCATCCGAAATCCAAACAAGAGCCAAAAGTTTCAGACCACAAATTTAGGGTTTAAGATCATAGAAATCAGAAATTCAAAATATAAAAGATATAGAATTCTATTGCTTCTGTAGGTCAACAACTATCTATATTTTAATAAAACACAAAAATTACCAAAATTGAATTTCGAGGTTTCAACACTCCAAACCCTAAGCGGCAGCTATCGAATCCAACAGTCACCGCTAATATTTTTCTATCGAAGCTCAAAATCACAGATTCGAGCGGTAAAGCACATAAGAAGTTCCACCAGCGCGGGTTAGAAGAAATCCCTCGTCGATCCAACCCCAAATACGAAGACCAATGATTAAGAAGAAGAAGAAGCATGATTCTAGATAGGAATTTCATACCTCGGTAGATATCACCAATACGGAGATGTAGAAGACACCCGGCGGTTCTACCCGAATTCGGAAGCTTCTGGAGTTTCCTTCAGAAGGGAGGGGTTTCTTTGTTCTAAGGGAAAATCACCGAATTTGATCGTTAAAGCATTTGCATTGTGCGTTTCTACGTTGTCGTTTAATGTATTTATTACGGTGTCGTTTAGTTGTTTGATGGGATTATGACTTTGTCATTTTTGCCATAATATAGGAGAGGATTCCGGGACATGTAAGTTTATATTTTACTTATTCAATAACTTTTAATTTTTCAAAAAAAGAGTTCTGAAAAAAAAATCCAAGCAATTGAACTCTAGGTAAGTAGCAATGATGAAATACACGTAATATAAAAATAATATTTGTACTAATCAAATGATATTTATATGATCATTTAATTATAACTCTTAATTTGAACTAAATTAATTAAATTTGACTTAAATAAATAATTTTTATCCTAAGTTATTAACTTAAATCTAGTTCATTTAGTTTTAATCAACTTCACAAACTAAATTAAGTTACCATATTAGTTATATTTGATTATTTCGTGTTTAATATTTATATTACATATATTTTATGTTATTTTTTAACTAAAATATAAGAAAAAGGGTCTTTCTAGAAAACTAAAAATTAATAATCTTACAAGAACTTTGAAGGTTAAAGAATATTTTACTCCAAAAATCATCAATATCTTATATTTATTCCTAGAATCATACATGAACTACACAATTTTCTTATAATTTTTTAATATTTATAACAAGTATAATGCACTACATAAATTTTATTTAACATGCTTTCTTATAATATTCAATAATAAATTAAATAAAATATTAATATAACAAGTTTTCTCACAATTTTTTTAAAATAATTAATTTGATT
>JANQAP020000172.1:8480654-8494068 GCA_026874005.2 Erythroxylum coriaceum
GAGCATGAGATATGTTTGTCCTAACTTCTCTAATTGGTCTCCTCGTAGACCCGTTTCCCTGATCCGACCCGTTATGTGGGAACGGAATGTTACAATCATCTGGCACTTGGATGTACCATTGTGACCCGACTGGAGACTCATTTCTTGCAACAGACAACAACCCAACGTTCTCTTCTTCATCACCGATTGCACACCACAATGAAAGGTAGCTCTTTCATCTTCGAATGTCTCATAGATCTATCCTCTATAGCTCAGGAACTCGCTACAATTGGTTCCAGATAAAGATCTTGTTATCCTCGCCCTCCCCGGCCTACCAGGTGACTATGAAGCTTTTGTCATCGTCATCGAGAATCGCGAGATCTTACCATCCTTCACTCAGCTCCACACAAAACCACTTTTGCACGAACAGTGACTAACGCTGCATCACGCACCTACCTCTCCTGTTCTCGACATTGTCTTCGATGTCGGCACCACCAGCTTTTACAGGTGCGGAAGGCAAAAACATGGCCACCTCTCTTCGCGTTTCTCCAACCTAATCAACTGAACTTTCCCAAATCAAATAACCTGGCCTTTGGGCCCGCACCAGACAACCTTCTAGCCTACATCACTCACAATATCGACCTAGCCCACTCCAATGCCTATCAAACCCCCCAGCCACACTCCCCATACTATGCCCATTCTAGACCCTATACCTTAACCCAACACTGATATTTTCAGCCCAACCCCTCTACAAGGTCCAACTACAACAATAACCTCCTCCAAAAAGGGACATACCACAGCTAGATGTCGTTTTTGATACACCAATTCCAGAAATGCTCAGCCATACCCTGACCCTAACACTTTTCACAATGCCTTTTCTGCTATGAGCTTAAATGATCCATCAAATAATACAAATCTCACCAGTAACAATATAGATGAATGGCTTCCCGACACTGGTGCCTCTGCCTACATGACTTTTGATCTAAACCTCTTAGACAACACAACACCTTACAATGGAACAAAACAAGTGATTGTTGATAATGGAAATATTTCTATAACTTCCACTGGCACCTGCATACTTACTAATCATCTAAAACCTCTTTATCTTAATAATGTTCTATTTGTTCCAGAAATCACTACCAATCTTCTATTTGTTGGTCAATTTGTCACTGAAAATTCTGGTTCAATTGAATTTATTCCTTTTGGTTATGTTGTGAAGGATCTAGAAACCAGGACACCACTTCTCAAGGGTAATATCCACGACAAATCTCTACTCAATACGGATTCCTTGCACATTTCTCAACCCAATTGCCTTTACTGCTCATATAAGCCTTCTGACATTTGGCATCAAAGACTTGGTCATCCTTACCACACCATAGTCTGTTTCGAAGTCTCTCTAATAAACCTTATTTAATAAAACCTTGTACTTCATGGTAAAAGTACTAGACTTCCTTTTTCTTTGTCCTCATGAATATCAGCTGCTCCATTACAACTTATTCATTGTGATATCTGGGGGCCCTCCCTAATTTTATCCTTTTCTATTTATTGATTATTTATCATTTTTATTGATGACTACAGTCATTTCACGTGGATATTCACAATGCCTTTTCTGCTATGAGCTTAAATGATCCATCAAATAATACAAATCTCACCAATAACAATATAGATGAATGGCTTCTTGACACTGGTGCCTCTCTGCCTACATGACTTTTGATCTAAACCTCTTAGACAACACAACACCTTACAATGGAACAAAACAAGTGATTGTTGATAATGGAAATATTTCTATAACTTCCACTGGCACCTGCATACTTACTAATCATCTAAAACCTCTTTATCTTAATAATGTTCTATTTGTTCCAGAAATCACTACCAATCTTCTATTTGTTGGTCAATTTGTCACTGAAAATTCTGGTTCAATTGAATTTATTCCTTTTGGTTATGTCGTGAAGGATCTAGAAACCAGGACACTACTTCTCAAGGATCTAGACTCAATAGGGATTCCTCGCACATTTCTCAACCCAATTGCCTTTACTGCTCAAAGACATATAATGCCTCAAAAGGCATATTAGCCTTTTGACATTTGGCATCAAAGACTTGGTCATCCTTACCACACCACAGTCCTTAGTCTGTTTCGAAGTCTCTAATAAACCTTATTTAATTCTTCATGGTAAAAGTACTAGACTTCCTTTTTCTTTATCCTCATGAATATCAGCTACTCCATTACAACTTATTCACTGTGATATCTAGGGCCCCTCCCTAATTTTATCCATTTCTACAGTCGTTTCACGTGGATATACCCATTATTAACCCATAAATCACAAGCCCTTGATTAATAACAATTCAAAACCACTCAAGAAAATGTGCTTTTCGCAAAGATCAAAGGGATAGAAATAGATGGTGCCCTTGAACTAGTCAATGGACCTTTTACCTGGTACTCTTCTACTCATGGCATAATTAACCGAATTTCTTGTCCACACACACCCCAATAAAATGGTGTTGCTAATGCAAAATTTGACACATCACTGAAACAGGCCTTACCCTACTCCTCCATGCATCACTACCCTTCTGGTTTGAAGCCTCTTCAACTGCAGTCTACCTAATTAATCTTCTTCCTACACCAGTGCTCCTTACGAAGTCGTATTCCTTACCAAACCCAATCTTACTCACCTAAGAGTTTTTAAATGTGCCTGCTTTCCATTCCTTGGCTCAATGTTGTTGTTAAAGAGAAGTTGTTAATCTTTATTCTAAGAAAAATTTAAGACTTTAGTGATCAGTCTTAATTAGAAATGCCCTCCCCCACAATTAAGGTCTCCAGGGTGAGATGGCCTTAGCTCTCTTTCATATTCCCAAAGATGCTGCAATTCAGATATCAATGGTTGTAAGAATACATCAATTTTATGCTTTGAATTTGTAGGCCAGCACAATCACTGTCAAGAATATATATGCCTCTTTCATACACATCCATGGAGGCAAATTATAAAGAATAATTATGATTGGCCATAATGAATATTATTGGCCGGATTGACCAAAAGATTGGAATCTATCCGTCAACAATCTGTAACATCCCGTTACCCATGTTGAGGCTAGAATTAAATTATGAGAGATTAGTAAGAAATTAGAAAAATGCATTTCATACTCATGCATTATTGATATGCTCTCATATTCATGAATATTGAATTTTTGCACATGAAAATAAGTGTACATGCATTCATAGACTTTCGGGTATAATTGATTTATAATTGAATTATGAATGTGATTTTGTAGAGAATTGTGGTTTTTATATGTTGAAAATTGATTTGGAGAGTGTATTTAGTAATTTAGAATTTTTGGAGATTTTTTAGAAATTTTTTGAAAATTTGGGTAAATTTTGGACTAGGAAAAATGCCAAGTGACAAGATAATTGACAAATAGCAGTAGAATTAAGAATTAAATGGCAGTGAAAATTTGTATTTATGACTTTGGGATTTAATGACATGTGTCATTAAAATTTGGAGACAATTGGAGTAGAAATTAGAGTTGAATGGACAAATTGAATGAGAAAAACCTAAGTGAACCTATAAGGAGATGACAGCAAATCACTATTCTTTTAATTATAAAGACCTTTTCCTTATCTTGTTTCTCACGATGCTTTCTAATTGAAGGGAATTTTATTCTTGTTTTCTCTTCTTTCTCTTCGTTACTTCCTTCTTCACTCTCACCTTTCACGATTTTGAATCTCCAAGCCTTCATTAACTCTAAAAGCTTGCTTTTATCTTTCACTCATCACTCCCATCTTGTTTTTCTTCTTCATTTCTCACCAAATATCCAAACTCCCAACCTCCATGATGATGTATGTGGGTTGTATGACTTCTAGGGTTGGTGTTCTTTTGAAGGATTTGAAGAGAAATCAAGTAAGTTATATGTTGATTTTTATGAGTTAGTGTAAATAGAACTTGTATGTAGAGTAATTTGAGATTGATGGATTGGTTATAAAATTATATGTATGTGTCAATGAAGAATAAAGATTGATGATGTCTTGTTTGAGTATTTGATATCAGATAATTGATAAGTTGTTGTTGAGATGATACGTGGGGCCCTCTGAAGGTGATACGTGGGGCCCTCTGAACATGTGTTAGTTTTTTGATGATATCTTGAGCTGTAGATGTCCAAATGAGGTGATTCTTAATTCAAATTAAACTAGAGACTTTCTACAACTTTCTTGAGGAAGGCTGATTTAATTCTATCTCTAAGCCTTTCAAATTTTGGTGTGAAGTTGAGTCTGGATTGAGGTTATAGTACTACTCGAGATAGAAATTATATTTTGATGTTTCCATAAAAACTGAATGGATATAGGATGAAATAGACAAAAGTGTCTTCACAAAAGTTGTAGCTCATTCTCTTATCTTTCAATTGGTACTAAGTTTGTAATTTTAGATGTCTAAGTTGATAGTTATGAGTTGTACAATTTGAGGGTATGATTATGAACTAGCCAAAAGTTCAATTATGCATAGTATGTGGTATTGTGAGCATAACTCATAGGATATCGGACCAAATTGAGTGATCCTGGTGTCATTATTAAGAGATAGACGTTAATTTTCTAGAAGAAAGTATCCTCAAATGACTTCATTTTTAGGGTCAAAAGGAACTTGGAAAGTTGACCCGAATGTGTGTCCTAGGAAAAATATGAATTGAAGAAATGAGTTATGAATTTTGATTTTTATGGCTGTATTGAGGTATATAAACCATAAGTATAAGTTTAGAATTATGTATTATTATGTGATGTGAATAATGGAAAGATACTCGGGATTGTCATGAACATGTATTGTACATATTTCATATACATACATATGCATAAATGAATATTTATAATTGTGCTAAAGTGTGTGATGTGTGTATATTGCTTGTTTTAGAGGAACAATTGCTTGTGTGTCAACATCCAGACGTTGCCGAAATTTCGAGGCAGTAGCTTCGGAAGCAAACTGTTCATATTAACCTCTGTTGTGTTAAATTCTGTTTTGACTTATCCTATGAATGTGTAATGTTGTGTACTGAAAGCCGGACACGAAGGTTCGATGATTGTGATGTATGGATGAGATATTGAAGTGCTACTTGTATATGTTATAAGAACTAATTGTTTCTTGAATTGAGTAATGATTATGAGATACATATATATATGCATGATCATATAATGAGAGTTGTGACCTGAGTAGCCACCGAAAACGAGCTTAAAGCTCCAATATGGTTAAGAGCCCAAGGTTCACTATGTAAAATGAGCCCTGTATCCTCAACGGATAAGGGACAGTATAAATGAGCCCAGTATCCATAACGGATACGGGACAGTTTAGACACTCCGTCACAACAACGTAATAATTAGAAAAGAGTCACATGTGCATTCCATATAATTTGTATTGAGTATGTTTGATTGATTGAAATGCAATTGTCTTAAATGAAAATGTGATATGTGATATTATTTGAAAAATGCAATGATGTGAAATGATATGTTGCATGAATTGAGTGAACGATCGATGATGGTTACATCATCTGAGTTCGCAAAACTCACCTAAAATTGCACTTTGATATTGATAGAGAGGATTCTAGTTACTGAGAGATCATACAAGCTCAATTCAACTTTTGTGAAGAAGATATGGCTCAAAGGTCGATCAGCCTTAGTTAGATCTTTTATATTTCCTCTTTCATGTAGTATATTTTGTATTAGGATATGATGATGTACATGTAAATATTTTTGGAGAGTTACAATGTATGTAGATTCGGTATTTATGAAATGAAAAGAGGAAAAAAATTTTAAAATTTTGGTGACCTTTTTGTATATGATAGTAGATGTCATGATTAAGCGGGATAAATTATCATGTGATAAAGTGATACCCATGTACTGGAATGTCATATGGGTGTTTCGATATATACCTTATAGCAGTGGGGGTAGCAGTGGGGTGTTACAATTAGGTGGTATTAGTGCATGATTTGGCATCCATAGAGACATATAGGAATGTTAAGCATGAAATTGTGAGAAATGCGGATAATGATTGAAATTTTTATTTATTATAGGTCGTCTGCCATAAGTGAACAAGTGAGAGAATCAGCTGACCTAGGATTTGTAGGAGCCAGTAGAGAGTCCTCTGTAACTCAATCGGAGGTAATGCCTCCTAGAATTCTCGAGAGAAGGGAGATAAGTTGCGAAAGCAAAGAGCTGTGGACTTCTATGAAAGTACAGACCCTGCGGAGGTCGAGGGATGGTTGGAAAGAACAGAGAGGGTTTTTG
Source organism: Erythroxylum coriaceum (assembly GCA_026874005.2). Lineage (NCBI taxonomy): Eukaryota > Viridiplantae > Streptophyta > Magnoliopsida > Malpighiales > Erythroxylaceae > Erythroxylum > Erythroxylum coriaceum. The sequence continues at coordinate 8,486,893 of JANQAP020000172.1, forward strand.
ATCAGTGTCCTTACTACAGGGCCTAGCTTACCAATGGTAGAAAACTGTTCCAGGCAGTACCTCCAGGCCTTGCAACCTAAATTGAGAAGGCTTTCTAAGGGTCTTCAAGGAGAACTACATGCCCAAGATGTACGGGGAAGATGAAGGAGTTCCCGGATTTGAAGCAGGTAAGATGTCAGTGGCAAGTATGAGATCAAGTTTAATGAGCTGATGGGATATAGCTTTGATTCCTACAGAAGAAGATAAGTGTAGGTTTGAAGATGGGTTGAACATGGAGATTAAAACAAGACTAAATATCTCCAACTTGAGTAGTTTTACCGAGTTGAGAGCTGCTTCGATCATACTTAAACAGCTACTAAGACAGGGACAAGCAGAATCTGGGCAAGGATCCGGATTGAGTCAGAATGGTTCTGGCAGAAGATTCAATAAGCACCAGAACAGAGCATTTAGACCACCAGCTGGATCAAGGCAGTCAAGATTCAGACAGAGAGGTGGTTTTGCACAGACTGGCAGTGGAAGAGGTACAGTGCAAAGTTAGTTGCCCCCATGTGAGCATTGCGGGAAGAAGCACGGTGGTGAGTGCTGGAGATTGACTGGACCTTGCTTTTAGATGCGGCTCCTTTGACCACCAGATTAGAGATTGTCCTGCCACTATGGGAACTCAGTCTGGTATGAGTGGGAGATCAAGGAGCTACTATTCAGCAGAGTAGGATAGTGGGACTGGACAGAGAGGCTGTGGTAGAGGCAGAGTGAGCACAGGGAGTCCTTCTGTCAGGACTGAGGTACGAAGCAGCCGACCTCAATCTCAGGCCAAAGTACCATGACTAGGCAAGAGGCATAAGACTCTCCAGATGTTATTGGAGATGCGCTATTTGTTTATGATTATGAGGCATATGCATTGCTAGATCCTGGATCTACGCATTCATTCATCGCACCGTATCTAGCATCTAGGCTGCATTGTGATAGAGAGTAGTTAAAGTATAGATTAGAGGTGAGTACACCAACAGGTAGTACTACAGTGATAGGAGAAGTTTGCAAGAGATGTTTGGTTTGGATTGACCAGGCAGACTTGATTACACTACAGTTGAGGGAGATAGACATTATCTAAGCATGGATTGGTTCACTGCTCATAGGGCTGTCATGAATTACTATACTAAGGAGATAGTACTAGAATCTCTTGGTCAGCCGAGAGCGATTTTCATAAGAATTAGTCAAGCAGTGCTAGTGATGATATCGTTTATGAGTGCATTGAGGTTGATACAGGTTGAATGTTAGGCCTATTTGGCCCATGTCATTGATACCAGAACTGAGTAGAATGTGCAGGACATTCTCGTGGTTAGGGAATTCCCAGATATGTTTCCCGTCGAGCTATCTGATTTACCTCCAGATCAGGAGACGAAGTTTACAATTGATTCAGTTCCAGGTATTGCTCCTATAGCTATCCCTCCATATAGGATGACACCTAAGGAACTAAAGGAGTTAAAGGCTTACAGGAGTTATTGGAAAAGGGTTTTATTAGACCCAGTGTTTCACCTTGGAGAGCTCCAGTGTTATTTGTAAAGAAGAAATATGGGACTTTGAGGTTATGCATCGATTATAGGCAACTGAATTGGGTGACAGTGAAAAACAAGTTGCCTAGAATTGATGATTTACTTGATCAGTTGCAGGGAGCTCAGGTGTTCACTAAGTTAGATTTGAGATCGAGGTACTATCAGTTGAAGATAGCAGAGGCTGATGTGCCATTCAGAACTAGGTATGGGCACTTCGAGTTTCTAGTAATGTTGTTTGGGTTAACTAATCTCCCAGTAGCATTTATGGCTTTGATGAATAAAGTGTTTCAGTCCTACCTGGATAGGTTTATGATTGTATTCATTAATGATATTTTGGTGTATTCAAATAATAGAGAAGCATACCAAGCATCTGAGAGTGGTTCTGCAGATTATGAGGGAGAAGTAATTATATACCAAATTCAGTAAGTGTGAATTTTGGCTAGATCAAGTAGTATTTTTGGGACATATAGTGACTAGAGAAGGCATACAGGTGGATCCAAAGAAGATAGAGGCAGTTATGAAGCTCCAAAGAATGTGTCTGAAATTCGAAGCTTCCTAGAATTGACCGGATATTACTGGAAGTTTATCGAGAGATTTTTCTTAATCTCAGCCCCTATGACAAAGCTTCTGAGGAAGAATGTAGTGTTCAGATGGGATGAAAAATGTCAGGAGAGCTTCGAGGAGCTAAAGCATCGGTTGACTACGGCACTAGTGTTAACCATTCTATCGGGAACTGGAGGATATGTCATGTATAATGCTTTGCGAGGATTGGGATGTGTCTGTTGATGCAGATAGCAAGGTGATCGCCTACGCATTGAGACAATTAAGGTCTCACGAGATTAACTATCCGGTACATGATTTGGAGCTAGCTGCAGTTATCTTTGCTTTAAAGATATGGAAACATTATCTTTATAGAGAGACATTTCAGATTTATACAGACCATAAGAGTTTGAGGTATTTGCTGAGTTATGGAGTTTGAATATGAGGCAGAGGAGATGGATTGAGTTGTTGAAAGATTATGACTGCACAATTGATTACCACTTAGTGGCAGATGCTTTGAGCAGAAAGTCTAATACTATATAGCTCAGATTTAGACATCGAGGTGACCTAACTTGATTCATTTGAGAACCCTGAATGTAAAGTTGAATCTAGAGTAAGATGAGGCCTTGATTGCTACATTGAACTTGAGGCCGATGTTACATGGTAGAATCAGAAAGGTACAGAGTAAATACATGGTGAAGCTTATAGAGAAAGTGAAGATGAGTCCGAATTCTGAGTTTGAATGGAGAGATGAGATACTATGGTTGAAACAAAGGCTGTGTGTGCCTAATGTGGATGATTTGAGGAAAGAAATTCTAGAGGAAACTTATATGGCCGTCATGCATCCTGGGTACTACCAGTATAACACGCTGAAGCGGCATTTCTGGTAGGCTAGAATGAAGAAGCAAATGGCGGAGTATGTTTCTAAGTGTATCAATTAATAATGCACCATTGTCACTAATATATATACCTAATATTAATATTTAATATTTAATAATATAATAATTTGCCAGAATCGTGAATAGGTATATATATTAAGATATAAAACTTAATAATAATAAACAATTAATTATTAATACAGGGTTATGATTAAGATCTAAATTTAATATTAGTATATAAAAATTAATAACAATGACCAATTAATAATGAATGGCTACAAATATCATATAAAATTAATATTAACATATGGTACTTAGTAGTAAAAAAATAAAAATTTCTAAGGGCATAATTAACAGTCAATTAATAATAATTCTTAATTAATAGTAACACAGTAATAAATAAATTAACAATTAAATCATAATCAAATTTATATTCTGAAAGGATTAATAAGAAAATTCCTATTTATTAATTAACAATAACGAAAAAGCCAAAAACCAAAAAATAAATAATATGCAAAAATCCAAAAAAAGCAAAAAATAAATAATATGCACAGTTGTGAGCTAACAACTCAACTATGCACGGAAATCACGCCCGCATGACTACCATTTATATAAACTTAATATATATAATACTTAATAATAATTAGCAATTAATAACGCACGGTTGTCACTAATAATATACTTAATATTAATATATAGTAGCTAATAATATAATAATTTGTCACAACCGTGAATAGATATATATTAAGATATTAATATATAAAACTAAATAATAATTAACAATTGGTAAGACAAAGATTTAAATTTAATATTATATAAAATTTAATAATAATGAACAATGAATAATGCACGGTTATGAATAACATATAAAATTAATATTAACGTATGGTACTTAATAATATAGTAACAATAATTAATAATTAATAATTAATGAAAAATCTATAAGGGCATAATTAACAATCAATAATAATAATAATAAATTAATAATAACACAATTATAACTAAATTAATAATAAATTTAATAAGAAATATACCTATTTATTAATTAACGGTAATGAAAAAAACTAAATAACATGTCACAACCAAAAAACCAAATAACATGCACGGTTGGGACATAAGAAGTCAGAAGTCACAACCATGCATGGGAGTCACGGGTATGACTATCAAGTCACAGGCGTGACTGCTAAAAGAAGTATATATAAACTTAATATTATTAAGTATTATACTAATAATAACTTTTGACTGATATATATAATTAATTATATAATACATAATAATATAATAATCAATCACAACCGCAAAGAGCTATACATATTAACATATTAGTATACAAAACTTAATAATAATTAAGAATTAATGATGTAGGGTTATTATAATAATATGTGGTGAACCAAAATTTTCAAAAAAAAAATATAGTGAACCAAATATAAAGAAAACTGAAAAAAATTTGATGACTGTGACAATTTAAGTCAGAGGCGTGACTAGAGTTGACTGTATAGGAGAGAAATCTAAAACATGGTTTTAGTAAATGTAGAAATGGACGAATGAGATGGATAGGTGGTTCCAAAACATGGTCGTAGCAGATGTAGGGGAGCCATCTTAAAATGCAGAGAACATAACTGACCAGTCACGACTATGACCATAGGAGAAAAATTCAACCGTTAAATGAAATAAATGGACGAATTGGTTCGAATGGATAAAAGAGTTTGCGTCATGTTAATGGCACTGTTAATGAAGAGTTCAACGTGAAGACTTTGAACATTTAGGTAACAATTTGGTTTCACTTCCAATTTTTTAATTTTTATTCTAATTTTAAGTTTTAAGTTTTTGTTTCCTATTTTTAGTTTCTTTTTTAAATAAAAGTAAAAATATGTTAAGTAATTCATATTAATATATTTTTATTATTGATGATAATTACATATTAAATAAAACTTAAAGAAAATTACTTATGATTAATTAAATTTAATTTAATCTATTATATAATATTTATTAACAAATTATCAATAAAATTATTTGTTCTTTCAAATAAATAAATTGAAATTTAATTTTAAATATATTTCAATTATTTAATTAAATTTTATTTAATATTTATATATTTTGAAGATATTTTAAATTTAATTATATTTATTAAATTATAAATTATTAAATAAAACTAAATTATTCATAATTTTTATTAATAATTAATTTAAATTAATATTTGGTTCCGTCTTCTTGTTCCTTCTTTAATCACTACTTTAACCACTAACAAGTTTCTTCCTTGATCCTCTCTAGCAAGGTTATAAATATTACATATAAAATTAATATTAACATATGGTATTTAATAAAATAGTTATAAAAAATAAAAATTTCTACAAGCCTAATTAACGTGACTTAATGTTAATTATTAATTAATTAGTAACACAATAATAAACTAAATAAACAAGTAAATCATAATTAAATTATATTATGAAATGATTAAAAAGAGAATTCCTATTTATTAATTAACAATAACGAAAAAGCCTAAAAAAAGCAAAAAAATAAATAACATGCATGGTTGTGAGCCAACAACCGTGCATGGAAATCACGCCTATGACTTAATAGTTATATAAACCTAATATTAATATATAATATTTAATAATATAATAATTTGTCAGAACCGTGAATAGGCATATATACTTAATAATAATAAACAATTATTAATACATGGAGACTAAGATCTAAATTTAATATTAGTATATAAAAAATAATAGCAATGAACAATTAATAATGCACGGTTATGAATGACATAAAATTAATATTAACATATGATAATAATATTGGAACAATAGTTAATAGTTAATAATTAATAATGGATGAAAAATTTGTAAAGGCAGTCAATTAATAATAACATAATTATAGCTAAATTAACAATAAAATTTTACTAATATATATAGTAGCTAACAATATAATAATTTGTCACAACCATGAATTGGTATATCTATTAAGATATTAGTAAATAAAACTTAATAATAATAATTAAAAATTATTAATAGGGGCTTATGACAAAGATTTAAATTTAATATTAGTATATACAAATTAATAATAATGAACAATTAATAATGTATGGTTATGAATAACATATAAAATTAATATTAACATACAGTACTTAATAATATAGTAACAATAATTAATATTTAATAATGGTTGAAAAATTTGTGAGAACACAATTAACAGTCAATTAACAATAATTTTTAATTAATAATAACAAAGTTATAACAAAATTAGTAATAAAGTGATATTATGAAAGAATTAATAAGAATTATTAATATATAGTAACTAATAATATAATAATTTGTCACAACCACAAAAAGGTATATTTATTAAGACGGTAACATATAAAACTTTTAAAAAATTAATATATAAAACTTTTTAAAAATTAACAATTAATAATACAAGTATATGATTCAGATTTAAATTTAATATTAGCATATAAAAATTAATAACAATAAACAATTAATTTAAAATAATTACACAGTTAATAAAAATTTTATTTTGTGTATTTATGTAATTGTTATCACTAAGTCTATATATATTAAAGAGTCTAAGGGTGTGTTTTAATTTTAAATTATTATTATTAGTTATCATTAAGCATTATATACTTCTAACAAAAATTAACAATTAATAATACAGGGTTGTGATTGAGATTTAAATTTAATATTAGTATATAAAAATAATAACAATGAACAATTAATTTAAAATAATTACACATTCATTAAAAAAATTTTAGAATCTGCCTACTTTACTTAATATATAAAAATATAAATAATTAATAGTTGCATGTCATGGGGATATATATATATATATATATTCTACTGAGAGAATGAAAGAAAAAAAATGACATGAGACGAATGATATAAATGTGAGTCATCAAATTTCGTGTTTTATATAATTAAATTATATAAAAATTAATAACAATGAACAATTAATTTAAAGTAATTACACATTTAATAAAAAATTTAGACTGCCTATTTTACTTAATACTTGATATATATATAATTAATAGTTGCATGTCACAGGTGTGACTCCTGTGACTTAACAAGTCAGACCTGTGATATATATATATATATATATATATACACCACTTAGAGAATGAAAGATAAAAAATGAAATGAGTCACGCTTGTGACTTAAATTGTCACAACCGTGACGAATGATATGAATGAGAAGAATGAGGGCCGTCAGATAAAATGA
>JANQAP020000172.1:8575116-8587034 GCA_026874005.2 Erythroxylum coriaceum
TTTATGTACAGACAGTACAGTATGCAGATGTACAAACTTTTGATTTTGAGAAATGAAATGAGGAAGAAGTTGATTTTTAAAAATATTGTGGTTTTCTATTAATGTTTTATTATTCACATTAATGTGATGCCATGTGGAGTGTTTGTAGTGATTGATCGTAGCTCACCCTTATCGTAGGATATGTACTGAAATGACCTGCGAGGGTCCCGGTGTGTACCCTGCGGTAAGGGGGTGTTACAGTAAATGTCAAGAAAGTCATACATAAACAAAAGACAATGAGACTGATATGGATGTGTTAGTCTAATAAGGCTCAAAATCTCACTGGCTTTTGTCTACCATTGGTCACTACTCTTCTAAAGATAATGCATATTGACCAATCACAAGAGCAAAAGTACATGCTAAAGTTTCCATGAATTTTTCTAGTCAATTCACACTCTAATTATGACTATATAGTCTTAAAAGTAATAGAGAAAAGAGAAAATATTTGATTTTTTTGATTGATTTTGAAAATGCCTAAAAAGCCACATAAGCAACAATTAAGCTCACAAACATGCATAAAAATTGATAACCTACCTCACACTTAAAACTTACATTATCCCCAACGTAACATCAAATGTAAGAAATGGAGAATTTAACAAAAATAGTAAATGCAAAAATGTAAATAAAAAGAAATCAACTTCTTTTGGGTTGCCTTCCAAGTAACACCTTTGTTTACCATCGTTGGCTCGACTCCATGTTGCCCTCATCAAGTTAAAAAATTTTGATCCCCAGGAGTCACAACTTTGGCATTTTCTAGTTGACCTTCATCAGAATAAGGCTTAGGTCGATGACCACCTATACGTAATGTCTTCATAGTTTTTAAACTTTTAATCTCTACTACAACATAAGGAAAAAAATCAGCTATCATAAAAGGATTGACTCAATAAGGATAACATTTATGTGGAAACAATTTATATTTAGCACAATAAAGAAGCACTTTTTTGACCAATGGTAAAGCTTTTGATAAGACATTAAAAGCTTTGGTCTTCTCTTTTATGGAAATTGCTTTTTTTTATTTATATGTTTCTGCTTACAATCTTCTTGTTTTGAAAGGTCAATCACATTAATTGCAAAAATAGAGTGGTCATTATGAGAGTGCTTATTAACATAAAAAATATTGAAACAAATAACTTCCCATCAAATTCCATTGTAAGGCCTTACGAACATCTATCTTAGTTTGGGTCGTGTTGAGAACAGCCTCCCTAGTAAGATAGGTATTGGGTTATGGGAAGTTTCATCATTCATGTCAACCACAAAAAGTCAGAAGGAAATATTAGCTCATTTATCTGCACAAGCACATCCTCAATCACGCTATCTGGGTAAGCTTTAGAACGATCAACCAATTGTATGGTAACACTATTTTCTTTTAATGGTCCCAAACTTAAAGAAACGTAAATGGAACGAGGCATAACATTCATCGATGCTCCTAAATCTAGCACGGCTTGTTTAATCTTAGTGTTACCAATTTTGTAAGGAATTATAAACATGCCTGGTCCTTACACTTAGGAGGTATTTTCTTTTTAAAAACTACATAAACAATTTCACTCATCCTAATCCTTTCATTACCTCTTAACTTTCACTTGTTTATACACAATTCCTTAAGGAATTTCGCATACCTCGACATTTACTTGATCGCTTCTAATAATGGGATGTTCACCTCAACCTTCCAAAAGGTCTCCTAGCACTCTTTATGTTTATCCTCCTTATTTAACTTTACTAACCTGCTAGAAAAAGGTAGGGGATTAGTCTTTTCAACAATTGGAAATTCAACATTTACCTTTGAGCTTGATGGTTTATCCCTTTCTCCTTTGAGCTCCCTTTCAATGTCTTCTTCATTAGTCATCCTTTTGAGTAATTTTTTTAGGGTCCTCAAGCTTCCTACTACTCTTAAAGGTGATTGCACTAAGATTCTTCATATTTATCTCCAGTTGTGATGGCAGTTGTCCTCCACTTTGTGACTCTAGACGATTGATCCTTACTACCCTCTGATCCATTTGGCATTCCAAGTTTTGGAAGCTCGATTTTACTTCTTACTAAAATTGTAGAGTGTTATTTGCAATGGACTTAATCAAGTCTTCCAAAGATTTACCTGAATCTGATGAAGAAGTTTGTGGTCTTGGTTAGAATTGTTATGGTCCTTGTGGTCGATTTAGGAAGTAGGTCTGCTACCTATTCCTCTTCTAATTTAAGTTGGGATGATCCCTCCAGCCTGGGTTATACGTCTGGGAGTATGGGTGATATGTGCTTAATTAATTATGAATTTATTGCATAACACCTAGTGATTAATGATGCAAAAATGCTTAAAATCCTCACTTTAGTTCATATGTCATTTTAGGCACAATTAGGAAGCCAAAGGGCTAAAGTGAGTCCAAAGCACCATATTTGAGCCATTTTCTAAAGATTCACATTCACTTGTCTTCATGAAGCAAGAAGAAGAAGATTAAAAGCAAGAGAAGACAAGAAAATGCCAAGAAAGATGAGATATATCAAAGAAGAGGAAGGTATGAGATGTTCACAGCCATGCATGAGGTCGCATGGGCGTGAGAAACTTCTCATGGCCATGCAACACCTCTCACGGGCATGAGAGGGTTTGTAACCACCGTGACACACCCATTTATGGTGGTGAGAAGCCATGCACGGGTGTGACAACCCATGTCACACCTGTGACATAATTCCACCTCATCTATTTTTAACCTAGTTTTTAGTATAAAGCAAAAGATGGTGTGACGACTGAAAGTTATGAAAGGTTTTGGTGTTTTCAGCTAGGAAAAGAGGGAGCTTCGAGAGAAGATGAGAAGAAGGGGCAAAGCTCACAATCATAAGAGACTAATAGAGAGCTACCTTCCTAAAGTCCGTTCAAAGGTGACATCGATGCCGACAAACCTAATTAAGTGTATTTCTCACTGAGTTTGTTGTTCTTTCTCTTCTTAGGGATTGATTGTGTTATCCTATGTTTAATGTTTGGGTCTTATTAAGAATGATTGAATGCTCTATTTGATTGTTTTTATACAAGAACCCATTGCTAGAATTTCAATATAATCCATAATTGTTGTTTTTAAGATTCATTTGTAGCGACTAATGGTTTATAATCATTAGGGATAACATAACCTAGGTTAAATGACCCAAGCATATGTGGTTATTGCTTAGATAGGTCTATTTTCCTAATTCGTAACATAAATGTCCGAATAAACTTAGAGAGCTTGTTCTAGGTTTCATGATAGTGGAGTTAATTAAAGGGCTTGTTTTAATTAACTACAACTTAAGGGAAAATCGAGGTTAACATAGCTTGTTGTTAATCTATGACTAATAGTTCAAGGAGAGGTAAAAAGAACAACAAATCAATAAAATATGTTTAATTAGGTATAGGTTGAGATTGAACCAAAGAATCTGACTCCTAGAGAATTCACCGTTTTCATTATTTTTGCATGCATTCTTTAATTTGCTTTTGTTAGTTAGTTTTATTTTATTTTCTTATTTTAAACCAAACCAACCCCTCCCCCAAAAAACCTAAACACAGATTAATTTCATTTCAAAAGCTAACCGAACACTGTTTATGAGATTGACCTAGACTTACCACTACTACAGTTGTAGATCTAGATTATTTTACATAGCGTTACGATGTGTTATTGTCAATAGGTTATATTGGTTAGGAAAATTCCCTCTTACAACATTTATGTATTCCATACTTCCCTCTTGTAATTTTAGACACTCATTAGTCGGATGGTTCGTGTTTGTAAATATTCCATATGCCTTTACCTGTGCTTGTCTAATTGTAAGTTTTCTAACAAAAGATGGTAGTTCATCTAAATGATGTTTGAAGGATGAAGTATTTACCACGTTTACATGATGATCATCATTGCGAGTGCCAAATTGCTTAGTGTCAGGGGCCATTCACTCAATCAAAATATAAGCCTCCATAAGAGTCTTTTCACACAATGCTCCACTGCTTGCTGCATCAACCAAATTCCTCTCTATAGGTAACAATCCTTCGTAGAAATACTGGATAAGAAGTTGCTCTAGAATGTTATGGTGCGGAAAACTAGCACGCAACTTCTTAAAGCGCTCCTCATACTCATAAAGGGACTATCCATTATGTTGCTTTATGTCACAAATTTCCTTCTGAATACTTGCTGTCTTTAATGCTAGAAAATATTTTTCTAAAAAAAGCCACTTCATCTCTATTTACATATTCACACTCCCAGTAGGTAGAATAAACAACCATTCCTTTGCTGCATCTTTTAGTGAGAATGGGAAAGCCCTCAACATGATCTATTCATCTGTCACCCTTAGAGGCTTCATACTCAAACAAACCACATTGAGTTCGTTGAGATGTTTGTATAGGTTATCTATGAGGAGATCACGTCACTACCATACACCAACACTAACAAACATTTAAAGATCAATAAATAGCTAAAAGAAACGATTATAAATAATATATACTAAAAACACCAACTAAAATCAAAAACGAAAATTAAATCATCACACTCCCTCACAACGACGTCAAAATTTGACAACACGTGTCGAGTACACTACAAAATTTATCTAACTCTACACACTAAAAATTTGTAGCTATGGTGAGTTAAGATCGTATCCACAGGGAATGTTCAGTTAGTTCTTGTAATGAAAATAATTGATGCAAAGGAAATAAAAAGGGGGGATTTGAGTTTGAAGCAATTGAGAAAATAAAGTAAACTTAAACTAACAAGAACAAATTATATATAACAATCAAAATTTGTAAAAGTGATGAATATGTGTGAATCCCAGTTCTCGGATCAATCTCAGCCTACACATGATTAAACATCTTTCATTGTTATAATGATTTCAACAAGCTCTGTTAATCCTGATTTTCCTTTGGTCTTGTTTTATTAAAATATATGCTTGTTAATTAAACATAACTACTGAATAACCTAGAATATACTCTTTATATTTAATTAGGCGATCATATTACGATATGAAAAACAGATCAATCTAAGCAACAACCATAAAAGTTCAGGTCATTTAAGCTAGGTTAAGTTATCCCTAATGATTCGAAACCATTAGTTGCTACAAATGAATCTTAATATAACAATTACGAATTATATTGAGTATTCTAGATATAAATCCAAATACAATGATTAAAGATTGTATTAACGATTATAGCAATGAGTTCACAATATAAACAATCTAACGATAACGAGAGTATAATTATCCATACATGAATACTCAAATTGATTAAGCAAAGGATAACCTAAACAATTCCAAGAGAGAGATTCAACATTAAACAAAGATAAGATAAGCTTAGCTGTGCACTTTAGGCATCAATTTCACCTTCGAATTGGTTGTCGGGAAGTTAACCTTCCATGTTCTCTATGAGTCTCCAAGAAGTAGCTTCTGTCGCCTCCATTCTTATTAAAAACCAAAGAGAAAAATGAAGAAAAACCTAATTTGTCTGCTTATGTTTCTACCGTCACAAAACATTCCCTTTATACTGAAAAACTAGTTTAAACATGAGAAAAGTGGCAAGTCATGGGTGTGACTTGGTGTGTCACGCCAATGACTTCTAGTGTCATGCCCATGACAAACTTAGGTCTCACGGTTATGAGAATGGCCGTGAGACACATCTCATGGCCAAGATTTTTGTCATTCTTCATTCATTTGGCATTTTCTTGTTTCATCTTCATTCTAATCCTTCTCCTTCTTGCTCCATAAAGACAATAGAGTACACACACATGGAATGCATGCACACCATATAGAGTCACTTGTACCCATTAAGAGCCACCACCATAGGGTGAATTTTGGACGACGGAGGAGGTAAACTAGAGACGATAAGCACATGCTTATTTATAGTGACCTACCATCAATTCTTTTGAGAATCTTGATAAGAAGGTCGATGTGGTTGTTGATGCTAAACTTGGGTTTCTTCTTGTTGTCTTGTAAGAAGAACATGTCCGAAAAGTTGGTTGTAAATTCTATATCTATAGTAATGACAATTGTTGGGAGAGAGAGATTGGTTCACCATATCGAATTAGGGTGGCTTAAATAGAGGGATGCATCATGAGCTTATTTGACAAAAGGATACTATTCGAGCTGAAAGGTAAATTATACTATTTACCGATTAGGTTGACCATGCCATATAGGGTAGAGTGTTAGCCCATCAAATAGGGGCATAGTTATAAGTGAATGGTGGGGGAGATAAGGATACTCCATTAGAAGTGTAACTTTACAAGAAAAGATAAAATGTAGCACCCCACCCCTATCCGACACGTGTCTGTATGCCCTTCGGATGCACTTGCACATACCCGATAGAAATAGTGTGTTAACTATTACACTTTACTATATAGCATGGCATTATAGCTACATCATAATTAACACAAAGTTTAAAACCAAAAATTTCTTTATATCAATTCATAAACCATATTTACAATGGAATGATGAATTGTATGGATTCTGACATGTGTTCTATGTGAACAAAGAGTTTCTTGATATTACATGATGAAAATTGAGATGATATGAATTATGTAATGACATAAATTGTGTGATGCATGACAAGAGTGAACCATCGAGGATGGTTACTCAACTGAGTTTGTAAAACTTAACCAAATTGCAACGTTGATATTTTCAAGTTCGAGAGAGCGACGACCTAGCTTCTAAGACTGCTTAGAAGAGATTTTGCACAGTTGTTAGATAGAGGACATGGCTCAAAGGTCGGTTAGCTGGGACTGAAGGATTAGTTTAACTTTTATTTAATCTCTCGTGCATGTAGCATACCTTGTAGATAGAGCTGACTCTGATAGGTTGATATTGTACAAACATGGATGATGGTTGTAATGCTACATTGTAAATATGGTTTATGAAATGATATGAAGAAAATTTTGGGTTTTAAACTTTGTGTTAATTATGATGTAGCTATGATGCCATGCTATATAGTGAAAGTGTAATAGTTAGCAAACCATTTCTGTCAGGTATGTGCACGTGCGTCCAAAGGGCATACAGACACATGTCGAATAGGGGTGGGGTGATACATTGGTGGTATCAGAGCATGGTTGGCATCCATAGGAATATGTAGGAATGTTAGGCATGAAATATTGTGAGAATTTTGGATGGTAATTAAAGTTATTGTTTATTATAGGTCATCTGTCATAGGTGATCAAGTGGAACAATCAGCTGACCTAAGATCAAAAAGAGCCAGTAGAGAGTCGTCTGTGCCTCGACCTGAGGGAATGCATCCAAAAATTCTTGAGAGAAAGGAAAGGAGGTACGATAAACTACGAAAGTAGGGAGCTATGGACTTTTACGGAAGTACAGACCCTGTAGAGGCCGAGGGATGGCTGGAGAGAACAGAGATAATCTTTGACCAAATGGACTGTGAGTCGGACAAGAGGTTCGACTATGCTGTGTCTTTACTGCAAGGCCTAGCTTATCAATGGTGGAAAACTGTTCCAAGCAGTACCATCAGGCCTTGAATTCTAAGATGGGAAGACTTCCTGAGGGTCTTTAAGGAAAATTACATGCCCAAGATCTACATGGACAGAAAGATGAAGGAATTTTTGGATCTGAAGCAGGGCAGTTTATCTGTAGCAGAGTATGAGGTTAAGTTCAATCCTTGATTCCTACTGAGGAAGACAATTGTAGAAGATTTCAAAACGGACTGAACATAGGGATCTGGATGAGGTTAGCACTTTCTAACCTAGGTAGTTTTATGAAACTACGAGCTGCCTCGATCTGCATTGAGCAGTTGTTGAAAGATAGGAAGGTAGAACATAGATCAGAGTCTAGATAGAAGAGGCCCCGTGAATCTCAAGGTAGTTCTGGCAGAAGGTGCAACAAGCATCTGAGCCGAGCTTTCAGACCACCCACAGGATCAAGACAGCCAGGGTTCAGACAGAGGGGTAGTTTTGTTTAGTCTGGTAATAGCAGAGGTGTAGTATCAGGTCAGTTATCGACTTGCGAGCATTGTGGGAAGAAGCACAATGGTGAATGTTAGAGTTTGATAGGAGCCTGCCTTCGGTGTGACTCATTTGATCGTCAAATTAGGGATTGTTCTGTTTTGTCAGTCTAGTAGGAGAGGAAGTGAGGCAACAAAAACTACAGTTTAGCAGAGCCGAGCCAGTGGGTCTGGACAGAGAGGCCGTGGCAGAGGTAGAATGAGTTCTGAGAGTGCTACTGGTAGGACTGAGGTGTGGAGCAATCAACCGTAGGCTCAAGCCAGAGTCTATGCCATGATGAGATAAGAGGCTCAAAAGTCTCCAGATGTCGTTGCAGGTGTGTTATTCATATTTACATTTAACGCTTATACATTGCTAGATCCTGGATCTACGCATTCTTTTATTGCACCGCATATGGCAACCAGGTTGCATTGTGATAGAGAGTTATTGAGATGTGCATTAGACGTGAGTATACCGATAGGTAGTACCACTGTGATAGGGGAAGTCTGCAAGAGGTGTTTGATCCGAATTGCTCAGGCAGAGTTAGAGGCAGACTTAATTGTGTTACCGCTAAGGGAAATAAATGTTATCCTAGGCATTGACTGGCTCACTACTTATAGGGCCATCATGAATTGTTATACTAAGGAGGTAATATTTGAATCTCCTAATCAGCCGAGAGTAGTGTTCAGAGGTATTAGCCAAGCACTGCCAGCCTTGCTGATTCATTTGTGAGTGCCTTGAGGTTAATGCAAGGAGGATGTGAGGCTTATTTGGCCCATGTCATTGATAAACGAACCGAGCAATATATGCAGGACATTCCTTTGGTTAGGGAATTCCTAGATGTGTTTCCCGCAAAGTTACATAGCTTACCTCTAGACCGGGAAACAGAATTCACAATTGATCTAGTTCCAGGTACTGCTCCTATATCTATCCCCCCATATAAAATGGCACCTGTGGGACTGAAGGAGTTGAAGACTCAGTTACAGGAGTTGCTGGATAAGGGATTCATTAGACCCAGTGTTTCACTTTGGGAAGCTCCAGTCTTATTCGTAAAAAAGAAGGATGGAACGTTAAGACTATGCATCGATTATAGGTAACTGAATAGGATCACAGTGAATAACAAGTACTCGTTACCTAGAATTGATGATTTATTTGATCAGTTGCAGAGAGCTCAGGTGTTCACTAAGTTAGATATGAGATCTAGGTACTACTAGTTGAAAATAGCAGAGACTGATGTACCAAAGAGTGCTTTTAGGAGCAGATATAGACATTTTGAGTTTCTAGTAATGTCGTTTGGGTTAACTAATGCACCAGCTGCATTTATAGCATTGATGAATAAGGTATTTCAGCCCTATTTGGATCGCTTTGTGATAGTGTTTATTGATGACATTTTGGTGTATTCAAAGAGCAAAGAAGAGCATGCTGAGCACTTGAGAGTGATATTATAGATTATAAGGGAGAAATAACTATATGCTAAATTCAGTAAATGTGAGTTTTGGCTAGATCAAGTAGTGTTTCTGGGTCATATAGTAAGTGGGCAAGGTATTCAAGTGGATTCAAAGAAGATAGAGGCAGTAATAAAATGGGAGGCTTCGAAGAATGTGTTTGAAATCTGGAGTTTCTTAGGATTGGCCGAATATTACCAGAGGTTTGTCGAGATTTTCTTTGATCTCAGCCCCTCTGACTAAACTTCTGAGGAAGAATGTGGTCTTTAGATGGAATGATGAGTGTCAGAGAAGTTTTGAGGAATTGAAACAACGGTTGACTACAGTGTCGATGTTGACTATTCGATCGGGAACTGGTGGTTATGTAGTATACAGTGATGCTTTGCATCAAGGATTAGGATGTGTATTGATGCAGTATGGCAAGGTGATAGCCTATGTATAGAGATAATTAAGGTTTCATGAGACAAACTATCTGGTACATGATTTAGAGCTTGCAGCAGTAATCTTTGCTTTAAAGATATGGAGACATTATTTATATAGAGAGACATTCCAGATATACATTAATCATAAGAGCTTGAGGTATCTGCTGAGTTAGAAGGAGTTGAATATGAGATAGAGAAGATGGATTGAGCTATTAAAAGATTATGACTATATGATTGAATATCATCTGGGGAAAGATAATATAGTGGCAGACGCATTAAGTAAGAAGTCAAATAGTAGTGTAGCTCATATTCAGTTATCAAGATTACCGAGTTTAATTCAGTTGAGAGCTTTGAATTTGGAGTTAAATTTATAGCAAAATGAAGCATTGATAGCTACACTAAAGTTGAGATTGATGTTGCATGAGAGAATTAGAAGAGCTCAAAGTAAAGATCCTGAAATGGTGAAACTGATTGAGAAAATTAAGATAAATCCAGATTCTGAATTTGAATTGAGAGATGAAACATGGTGGTTAAAATAGAGGTTGTGTGTGCCTAATGTGGATGAACTGAGAAAGAAAATCCTAGAGTAGGTGCATGTAGCAGCTTATACTATACATCCTAGTACTACCAAGATGTATAATACGCTTAAGCAACATTTCTGGTAGTCAGGGATGAAGAAGCAAGTAGCTAACCATGTAGCTAAGTGTTTAACTTGCTAGTAGATTAAGGCTGAGCATCAAGCTCCAGTTAGGAAGTTACAATCATTACTTATTCTAGAGTGAAAATGGGAACGATTCACAATAGATTTCATTATGGGCTTGCCTAAGACTCCGAGGTAAAATGATACTATCTGGGTTGTAGTGGACCGATTGAGTAAGTTAGCCTATTTCTTGCCAGTGAGAGAGAATAACTCACTAGACCAGTTAGCACGGAGGTATGTAAATGAGGTAGTGAGACTACATAGGGTTCCGGTGTCTATAGTATCGGATAGGGATCTCAGATTTACTTCAAGGTTTTAGAAGAGTCTACAGTTGGCTATGTGCACGAAGTTAAATTTCAGTACTGTATTTCATCCTCAAATAGATGGACAGAGTGAGAGGACAATCAAGATTGTTGAGGATACGGTTAGAGCATATGTATTGGAGTTTCAAGGAGCTTGGGATCAATACATAGCTTTGATTGAATTTGCTTACAACAACCACTATCATAGTAGTATTGAAATGGCACCTTATGAGGCATTGTATGGTAGAAAATGTCGATCGCCTTTATATTGGGATGAGGAAGGTTTGAGAATGATAGAAGGCCCTGAATTGATACAAGATACTGTGGATAAGGTGAAATTGATCTGAAACTAAATAAAAGCAGCACAAGATAGACAGAAGAGTTATGTAGATCAGCACAGAAAGGATATGGAATACAGTGTGGGAGACAAAGTATTTCTGAGGGTCTCACTTTGGCAAGGAGTGTTAAGATTTGGCAAGAAGGGCAAATTGAGCCCTAAGGACATTGGTCCTTATGAGATTCTAGAGAGGGTAAGACCTTTGGCGTATAGATTAGCCTTACCGAGTGAAATGTCTCAGATACACAATGTATTTCATGTGACCATGCTTAGGAGGTGAAGATCTGACCCAATGCATGTATTACCAGCTCAAGAGATTGAAGTTACTAGTAATCTAAGTTATGTTGAGGAGCTAGTCAAGATAGTGGGATATTAAACAAAACAGTTGAGGAATCTGATAATTCCATTGGTGAAAGTCCTGTGGAAAATCACTCGAGTGAGGAAGCAACTTGGGAAATAGAGGATCATATGAGAAAGCAATATCCCCACCTGTTTTATCAATCAGGTAAGAATTTTGAGGACGAAATTTCTTAAGGAGGGGAGAATTGTAACATCCTATCCCGCGATTAGGGTTAGAACCCTAGGAAATTATATATGAGAGTGTACTAAGAATTTGGAAGTGCATTTCATACATCATATGGCATATACATACACGTGAATAATGTTGCCGCTCATTAAAATAATTGTACATACATTCATTGACATTTTTTGGGTATAAGTGATTTTAATGTGATTAAAGTGTGAATTATGGATTAATTGTCTTGAAAAT
>JANQAP020000172.1:8587134-8603268 GCA_026874005.2 Erythroxylum coriaceum
TTTTTGGATTATGAAGTAAATGATGTATTGTGGCTTGAAATGCCATTAAACCTTTGTAAAACTCTTACTTTTGATATGAATGAAATATATGTTTGGTTTTGTCCATGATTTTTCATATTTTCGCAAAGTATTTAATTATAGAAATGAGATTAAGATTTTGAGAAATTGCTCGTGGTTATGTTCTTATCCATTTTGTTTTTGGGTTAAATTGATGAATGTGACTGAGGGATTTTAAATTTGCATTTTAGTAAGATAAGTAGTTTGGGTTATGGGTTCTGTCACAGGGGTTTACCAAGAGTCACCGCAGCGTAATTCACCCGAAGGAATTTCTGATTTTCTCATGGCGACTTTGCTGTGGCATAATTCACCCGAAGGGTCAGTGAGGTTTACTCACATATGTTCACCACAGCGAAGCCGGTTTACTCGTATATGTTCGCCGTAGCGAAGCCCGGCTTTGCTTCCAAAGGATTCTTCTTTCAAATTTCCAAATTCTAAGCCTTCCTCCACGCTCAAGCTTCATGACCCCATATCCGATGTTGGGCTCCACAAACGGGGTCCAACAATAACCTAAGATGGTCTCACCTTGATTGTTTGTTAAATTATGTACTGAATTAATATGATGTGTATGTACTAAATTCCGGACATTTAATGTCCAAGGCGTTTTGATGCATAAATAGAACATTGGAAGTGCTACTTGAATCTGAATGTGATTGACTAAATGATTCTTAACTATTATGTTGAATGCTGGACTAAAAGTTCGATGGCAAATGTGAATGAGAAAGAATGCAAATGTGACAAAATAAATATGCATGGTGCATTTCATTACATGAATGCATGAAATATAAAGGCAGTTGTGACCAGAGTCGCCAGTAAAAAAGAGCTTAAAGCTTAGACATTTGTGATAAGAGCCTATGGCTCAATGTGTATAAAAAGCCCTATATCCTGACGGATAAGGGATAGTATGATAGAGCCCGGTATCCACAACGGATATGGGACAGTGAGAAAGACACTCGATCACAACAACGTAATTAAATGAAGTTGAGTCTCATAAGCATTGCATACATATGATATGAATTAATTGAATGATTGCAATGTTTTGAGAACTTTTATTGTATGATATGTGTAATTGATTATCGATGATTGTAATATGTATAATTGCAATGGAATGATGAATTGTATGGATTCTAACATGTGTTCTATGTGAACAAAGAGTTTCTTGATATTACATGATGAAAATTGAGATGATGTGAATTATATGATGACATAAATTGTGTGATGCATGACAAGAGTGAATCATCGAGGATGGTTACTCAACTGAGTTCGCAAAACTTAACCAAATTGCAACATTGATATTTTAAAGTTCGAGAGAGCGATGACCTAGCTTCTAAGACTGCTTAGAAGAGATTTTGCATAGTTGTTGGATAGAGAACATGGCTCAAAGGTCGGTCAGCTGGGACTAAACGATTAGTTTAACTTTTGTTTAATCTCTCATGCATGTAGCATACCTTGTAGACAAAGCTGTGACTCTGATAGGCTGATACTGTATAAACATAGATGACGGTTGTAATGCTACATTGTAAATATGGTTTTACGAAATGATATGAAGAAATTTTTGGTTTTTAAACTTTGTGTTAATATAATGTAGCTATGATGCCATGCTATATAGTAAAAGTGCAATAATTAGCACACCATTTTTGTCGGGTATGTGCACATGCGTCCGAAGGGCGTATGGACACATGTCGGATAGGGGTGGGGTGCTACATAAAATCAGGAATGTAGTGGTAAGAGACAAATTGAGGGTAGCTAACATTGATGGTAAATTAAGTGAGTCAAGAATTAGGTAGTTTAGACATATTGAAAGGAGACATCGTAATGCCCTAGTGAGAAAATGAGAAAAGATTATCCTTATGGAATATAAGAGAAAAAGAGGAAGACCTAAGAAGAATTAGAGGGAGGTTTCCTGATATGACTGCTAGAACTCACCAAGAACTTGGCCCTTAAGAAGCTTCAGTGAACTAGGATACAGACAAAGGATATTACATGAATGATCTTATATAGAGAGGTCATTTGTTTTTTTAATTACTTGTTTCTTTTATTTATTTATTCTCTTTCTTGTTTGTTTATTTTTTTACTTATTTTATTAGTATTATCTTTTATTTTTATTTTATTTTAGATTATTAACATTATTTTTATCTCATCATCTTTGCATTTTAGAATGTGAATTTCTTTGTTCTTATTCAATTTTATTATTATTTTTAATGCAACTATTTGTGAATTTTTTCACTTTTATCATTTTTAAATAGTAATTTGCTTTTTTTTTTCTCTTTTTCCGCCTTTCTTTCTTTCTTTTACTTTTCTCCTTTTATGTGATCTATCGAAAACAATTTCTCTACTGGTTAGGTGTAAGACTGCATATTTCTAGACCTCCCAAAACTTTGCATCTTAGTGAAATTTTTACTGTAATGTTGTTGTTGCTATTATAGAGATAGAAAAATTAATTCAGGGCAACAGTTGCCTTTCTTTAACTGGGTATGTTGCATTCATGTATACAAATTAAGTAAGATATTAGGGAATTTGATAAATAATGTTAGGGTTAAAAAGATTAATTACTTTAGTTTATATTTACAAATTTTATTAGATCCACGTGAGATAAATTGTATAAGTGACAATGGAGTGTTAAAAAAATAAAAAATAAAAAAATATTTAATGAAAGAATTAGCGTTAAGAGTTGTTTTGAATATTTAAGAAACGTTTAAGTTGCACTTGAAAGTTTAAAAATGTTGGAATTTTAATTAATGGGCCGTTTAGTACTATTTCTGTTGTAGGTTTTAGTTTTAATTTTCGTTTTTTATTTTTACTTTATGTTTTTCTTTCAAATAAAAATAAAAATGTCAATATAATTATATTTTTAGTATTAATGATAATTACATATTATAAAATTATAAAATTATTTTTATTTACCTTAATTAGAAAAACTAAATTAATTATTAAATAAAATTCAATTATTAGAAAAATTAAATTAATTATTAAATAAAATTCAATTATTCATAATTTTAATTAATTAAATATAATATTAAATTATTTATAATTAATACATTAAATAATTAAATAATATATATTTAGTTGATAGTAAATCATATTATAAAAATAAAAAATAAAAACTACTTTTTATAATTTTTTATAAAATTTAAAAATTAATAAAAATTAAATTAAAAACAAAACTAAAAATTTAAACATGAAAGTTTTTTATTAAATTTAAAATATAAAATAAATAGAAACAAGGCCTAAACTTGAGGTGAAATCTCTTAGAATCCTCAAAATACTTTGTGCTCTTTAGCATAAGTCGATATTTTTAGGACAGTTTTGGATTAAGCTTTGGAGAGTCCTAATCTACTCGATTACTATCTCTTTACTCCTCATTACATATTTTTCTCCGCCATTTCTAATTCTACGTCCATACATGAAACTAAACAAAGGAACTGAATCACAGAACATTGTTATTGTTGTCCCCTGTTCCCTTTTTTTTTAGTAACCAACCAATCTACGTATCTTTTCACCTGATAGATATCCCAGTTTCTCAGTTTCAGATTACCTCGCTCTTCATCATTTGACCCGCGACTTTCATGGCTGCGGTACTCAGATCGAATATCTCGAAACAAGCGGCTGCGTTCACGGTGTCTCAGTTCAGATATTACTTTGTCTATAGAGGTATTCCGTTTTCGGAGAACTGGAAACGGAGAGGTCGTTTAGTTGAAGACTTTAACGCGAAATTAAGTGGAAATAGTCGTGGGTCGGGCTATGGGGATCCGCCGGAGGTGTGGCAACCTCCCGGAGATGGGATTGCTACGATTCGGGTGAACGAGAGTGGGTTGAATGTGATACGTGGCGGAGGTAGAGGTGGCTCTAACAAGGATGATGGATGTTGGGGTGGTTCCAATTTGGGGAATAAGTTCCCAACACCAAAGGATATTTGTAGGGGATTGGACAAGTTTGTGATTGGACAAGAGAGGGCTAAGAAGGTTTTTATTTTTTCGTCTTTCTTTTTTATATTTGCTGTTGTTGTGTAATCGGAGTGGTTGCTTATGCATTTTTGCAAGTGTCAAATGCAGCTAAAGTTGCGCAGTAAATAGCGTTCCATGATTAAAACTTGGCCTCCCTGTATGGGAGCTCAAAGCCAATCAGTTGAAAAAGGAAGATCTTGTGTGCTGGCCGTTAACATTACAAGAATCTTGTTTTTTTTTCTTTTTTCATTAAAAAAATGCTTCTTCATATGTTTTGTTCTCTAGAAATTTTCTCAGTGATCTGGACTCCTGAGAAGACTAAAGCGGCAATAAATTTTGCTAATACTTCTACTTCTTTTGGGAAATTAATGCTTGTTGGTTATCAGAAGAATAGGCTTTGTTTCTTGTTAAGACATTTTCTGAAATTGCAGAAGAAAATAGGACTGTGCTGAAACTTGAAATTGATACCTTTGCAATCATTGGTAGTCTGTAGTGTTTGTCTTGCAAAATCCATACCCGCTTACCGCATCCCTTTATTGTTACCCCTTTATTTCTTCTTTGTTTAAATACTGGTATCAATATCTGTATTACATATTGTTGTACTCTTTTTCCGAGTTATTTTCTGTTTTTATCTGACTTGTCTTGGCGTAGGTGCTGTCTGTAGCAGTCTACAATCACTACAAGAGGATCTACCAAGATTGCATTGAAAAACGGTGAGTTATGGTTTTGCGGGAGCTGCTTACTTTCATTGGTCTGTTCTTGAGTTCGTGGCAGTGTGGATGACTTAAAAGGGGAAATAAACCAAGATCAGACATGAATCCAATCCATACACTGACTATATGTTTGTCTTCATGGTTTACACAGATCCTATAACTGATTTTGCTTCTCGATTGAATGACCTGGTCTTTAGGGCAGTCTATGCGTCATTTTTCGTAAACAATGATTTTGTGCTTTTGCCTTGGATCTTCTCATGGGGTTATCCAAAATCGTAGATGATTGTTATTGTAATAGGGGATCTTATGTAATCAATAGCTAAGTATTTACATAACACAGTTGCAACAACCATCAATCTTGTAGCAAACAATTTGTCTGTTGATGATTTTAGTATATATGGAAACATCAGATCTTTTTTACCATCAGTCCTGTTATTACATCTGGTCCTTTCTTCTTCTGTTCTTTTCCCTCTTGTCACAATTGTCTAAATGGGTCAACATTTATACAGTGGGTCAGCCTTTGACTTTTCATTTTCTTCCATATTAAGTAGTTGGCAGCCAATCTGGCCCGTCTTTTTATATTTCTTTGATTAGATATGAAGTGCAGAAAAGTACTACGTAATCATAAGATCATAATTCAATGAATTCTATTTGCATATTCAGTTGCAATACTATTTTATCGTTTCTATCTCAAAGATCCTAATCTTTTTCATACTCGTTGTAAATTGGGAAGCTAGGTCTATTGTCGATTCTAATAACAACACAACAAATGCTTGGGAAGATGGTGAAGTTGAACTTGAGAAAAGCAATATTCTTCTAATGGGGCCTACAGGTTCAGGTAATTTGTTGTTGACCTTAACATGACTGTTCAATAAGCTAAACCTCTTGATGCAAAAGAACTTAAAGTCTGTAAAAGAAATAAAAAAGAAAAGATAGTCAACCACAAGCTTTAATTTAGTGAGATGAGGATTGAGAATTGGGTTGACATCAAAAATAGGGGTTGAAATTTAGATTGTTAGGTTTCCTTATTAGATAGGAAGTATTGGTAAGTTAAAATTTGTTATTCTATTTTAAATATGTTATCCTAATTGTTTAGGGTTTATAGAATTTTTATTAGAATAGGATTTAAATCTATTAGGAACCATTTCGTACTAGAATGAGGGTTCTAAAAACTTTTCTATAAATATGTGTATATTCAGCCCTTTATTGATAAGCACTCTGAAATTTTTCTTACAAACTTGAGTTTTAAATCAGAAGGTGTGATGATTTCTTGTAAGAGTAATTCTTAGACCTCAGGAGTGATTCCTAATTTCCTACTCTTCTTTGTTTGTGCTCCTCACTAAATACCAAGAAATCCAACATAAATTTCACCCATCTTAAATTTAAATATCATCCATATTAAACCCTAAAATTCGACGCCTAAATTTTTAGCAATCATATGCTAAAACCCAACTATACCAAATCTGAAATTTCAGCATTCTTAGTTGAAATTCAGACCTAAAACTTGATATTGTAACAGCCTAATATCAACCAAATTTCCTAATTTTGTGATTTTTAGCTGCTAGTTATACTTCTATTTGTCCAACATCAATTTGGTACCAGAGCTTTGATTCACAATGGTGACATGTAATGGAAGGGTGTATAGAAGAATATTCAGCAACCTACAGCAAGATGAAATACTTTTGAATATTGCAAAGAAATTGGGCATCAATAATCCTCGTTTACAAGGTGTTCCAAAAACCAACTTTCATGTAACAACTCCCATAAGAAAGCATGTTCGACAAATTTTGGAGAGGATAAATAGCCTTGACATACATTCTCTACAATTCAAAACACCCACTAGAAAAAATTATGCAAACCAACAACCTATACTTGATGCTAAACATGGAGAACGTGGTAATAAGCAAGATGAAGGGAATAGGGGTTGATATTGATGAACAACACATAGAACACGGGAAAATCTTTGCTAAAAAGTTATTTAGCAATTTGGATTCCTTAATTTAATAGGCATTACTCAAAGAAAGTATTTGTTCTAGGTGGCGAGACTGTTGGCAACTCCCCGTCAACTGATAAATTAGAATCTTTAAGCTTACATATAGATGATGTTTAAGTATTTCATGACACGGAGAGTTTGATAATGGCAGATGATCAAAGCATTAAAGATGAAAAGTAGAACCAAGTGGATTCTTTGGCAAACCCAAAAGCTGAAAAACTAAACAAGTTTAAACAATTAAAACAACAAGCTGAAATGCTTAAACAAAAGTTTAAAACACCAAAACAGTAGGTTGAAACCCATGGGCAACAGATCAAAATACAAGAACAACAGACTAAAACAACAAGGAAACAGGCCGAAAGAATATGACAACAAGCTAAAATAATTGAACATAGAGTTAAAAAGATCAACCAACAGTTACTTTGGGTTATGAAGCTTGTTAATTCAAAACTTGATGATATCCTTGGTGTTATTGATGAAGATTATATTGTAGTGGGTGATGAAGGAGAAATATATTTGAATGAAGATGAGAATTTATCAAAGCATATGAATAAGTAGAAGTTGTGAGTGCATTTGGAAAGTCCAAATTTGACAATGATGGCAAGTTAGTGCATTTGACTACAAGCAATAGCAATACGTATGTTCTTGATGCCTATATTGTAGAGAAGCCATGTGGTTTCATTATGAAACCATTTGCAAATATATTGGTCAAGACTTATGATATTGTCCACACTATTAAACTATTCATCAAAGAGGTTGTATGTCTCTATGAATTACCTTTAATTATTGTCTTTGTTGTGACGTGAAGTTTATAAATAATTTTTGGAGAACTTTTATGGAAAACATTGAACACTAAGCTGTAATTTTCAAATTCTTTTCATCCTATAACTGATGGACAAACGAAGGTGGTGAATTGAAGCTTGGGGGACTTATTAAGTTGTTTGGTTAGAGACAATGTGAAAAATTGAGACCTAATTCTTCCTATGATAGAATTTGCATACAATAGTTCTATAAATAGGTCAACTTGTAAGTCCTTTTGAGATAGTCTAGGGAGTTCAACCAAAGAAGCTTATTGACCTGGTGCCGTTACCATAAACAACACAAGCTAATATTGAAGCTGAAGGTTTTACACAACACATGAAGGACATCTTTGATGATGTACGGTGAAATATAATAACCAGCAACTTGTCGTATAAAGAACATGCTCATCAACATCATCATTTGGTGGAATTCAATGAAGGGATATTGTGATGTTTAGGATTCGTCCAGAGCATTTTTCAAACAAAAATATATAAGAAACTTTATTCATGTAATGCTGGATCTTGTAAGATCATTAAGAAGATAAGTACTAATGCTTATGTTTTAGAATTACCAAGTGACATGGGAAATAGTCTTATTTTTAATGTTGCAGACTTAACTATTTATCATGAATATGATGATATGCAATCTCCTGTGGCTGTGAGAATTCCAGCCATTCTTCATGTTAAAGAGGAGATAGAGGTTTTTCTTGAAGAGTAAATCGTAGCCACAAGAGATGGAGGAGATGGACAATTTCTTGACAAGTAGAAAGGAAGATCGATTTTTGACAATACTTGGATTTTAGAAGTTGAATCCAAACTTATATGATCAGTATTTATCACATTCTACAGCGAGGATGACTTCAGACAAGCCAAGGAGAATTCATGCAAAAGAATTTAAAGTCTATAAAAGAAATAAAAGAGGAAAGATTAGTCAACTACAAGCTTTAATTTGGTGGGATGAGGATTGAGAATTGAGTTGACATTAAAAGAATAGAGCTGAAATTTAGATTGTGTTAGGATTTCTTATTAGATAGGAAGTAGTAGTAAGTTAAACATGTTTTATTTTAGATATGCTATCCTAATTATTTAAGACTTATAGAATTCTTATTAGAATAAGATTTAAATTTGTTAGAAATCCTTTCCTGTTAGAATAAAGTTTCTAAAAATGTCTCTATAAATATGTGTATATTTTGTCCTTCATTGACAAGCAATTTGAAATTTTTCTTACAAACTTGAGTTTTCAACTAGGTGTTGTGATTTTTTTTTCTAAGAGTGATTCTTAGATTCTATGAGTGATTCTTAATTGCCTACTCTTCATTATTTGTGTTCCTTACTAAATTCTAGTAAACCTATCATGAATTCCACCCATCTTAAACTTAAATTTCAGCCATATTAAACTTTGAAATTCTAAACCTAAATTTCTACCAATTAATCCTAAAATCCTACCTATACCGAATCTGAAATTTCAATGTTCCTAGTCGAAATCCAGATCTAAAACTTTTTTTTCGAAAATTAACAGATTTCATTAAATAAATATAAATACAGTCTAGAGTGCAAAAATTCTAGAAGAATCCAAAAGATCTAGATTACATAGAGTTATGGTTCCTAGTAATTGTCTATATCTTGAAATCTAAGGGATACTGATGAGACCACATAAACCAGTATTACTCCAATCCCCATCTTCTCTTCATACTACTTGTCAGATTTGCTGCTATTCCTCTTGCTAACATGACCAATGTGCAATGCAGAAAAAAGTCCTAAAATACCATCTCAACACTTCTACTTTCTTGTTTGAAAACTCTGCAGGTATGCTCTTTCCAAATGTAGTACACTAAAGCTGTCTAGCTTAACTTAATTGCTTTGAGATCAGCTGCATTATGCACTCTAAGTTTCGCCAACCAAGTAATAGTTTCACTCCAAGAGTCCAGTGGTTTGTCCATGTTGAGAATAAGCTACATTTGGCTCTATACTTGTTTGATATACCTGCATCTAATCATCAAATGTTCCAAACTTTCCAGTTCAGTATTACATAACTCATAGTTCAATGTATTGATGGAGAACTTGATCTTATCCCTTGTAAGCAACCCTCCATTGATTCCCATCCATAAGATGAATGAATGAACTGGATTGATGTCTGTATCCTATACTAAGGCTGTCTACTCCTGCCTTGTGTTCTGTGTAGTCTGTAAAAGTGTTTTGCAAGCTTTTATGCTGAACTTCCTTAGGTTGTCTGCTAGCTACTGAATTTCATCTTGCTCTCCTTCTTGGCATCTAGGCAACTCTTCCATTATGAGTGTGGCACTTCTACTATTATGTAAGGGCTATATCCATTGATTGTTACTGATTAACATACTTACTTTAGTTTCTGGATTCACAAATAATTTCAAGGGTTGTACCTTTTCCACCTGATATAAGGTACCTTTACAGTGCCAATTATCATACCAAAAAAGACGTGCTTTCTCCATTCCTGATCCTATGGAACATCTAATTTTGCATCCATTGTTTGGTCTCTAGAATTTCCTTTAGAGTTCCTGACATGTCCTGCCTTGGCTTTAAGATCCAAATACTCTTATGCTTTATAAATATATTGTGTATCCATTTCACCCATAAATCCTTCTTTTTGTAGCATAACCACCACAAATTCCGTCCCCTACTCACCTTGTGAATCATCCTTGCATAATGAAGTCCCAGACCCCCCTTGCTGCTTAGGTCTGCAAATTTTGTTCCAACTAATCTTCGCTTTGCTTCTTCTTTGGTTTGAGCCATTCCACAAGAATTCTCTAAGTTTTCCGCCTATTTCCTTGAGAATATTTTTTGGGATGGATAAATGGTTGATCCATTAAGTAGTAAGATTACTCAATATTTTCTGAATTAGTTGTAGCCTACCTCCATAGCTAAGGAATTGATTGCTTCATTGTTTGATTCTTCCGTGAATTAAGTCTAACAAAGGTTTGTAATCTGCGGCACTGATTCTTCTTTGAGAGATTGGTACCCCTAAGTATTTAAAGGGTAGACTCCCTTTTGTTAATCCCATCTCGATAGCTGTAGAAGCTGCCTCTCTACTTGAGTTGCAAGATAAGTAGAAACAACTCCTCAGTGGGTTGCATCTTAGGCCTGAGATCTCTTGGAACTCCTTCATTACTTGCAAGATTAGATCTATTGAGTTTTTCTCAGCTCTGCAAAACAATAGCGGGTCATCTGCAAAAGCTAGGTGTCTGAGCTTCATACCTTACATCTGCCACGAAACTGAAATTTTGGGTGCCTTCGTATGTTATTAGCGAGAAGAGTTGACAAAACCTCCATGCAAAATACAAACAGGTAAGGGGATAGTGGGTCCCCTTACCTTAAGCCCCTCCTTGCTTTGATCAAGTTTGTAGGTTCCCCATCCACCAAGATTGCCATAGAAGCAATGGTTACACATTCCTCTATCCATTTTCTAAATAGGGGAGGATAACCTATTGCTTCCAATATATTAAATAGAAAGCTCCAGTTGATTGAGTCATAGGCCTTTGCAAGGTCCATCTTTCTGGTGCAATTCCTCATTCTCCTCTGAGAGTTATATCCCTCTAACAATTCCTGACATAGTAGGGATATTTGTTCCCATTGATCTCTCCTTGATGAATGCATTCTATTCTGGGCTGATTAACTTTCCCAGGCTTGCTCTCAGTCTGTTTGCTAGAATCTTAATGACGGTTTTGTATAGAAAGTTACAACATGCTATTTGCCTGAATTGTTCCAGCTTCCTAGCATTGCTTTGTTTTGGGACAAGGTAGATAAAAATTTATTCCATTCCTTGAGGATTGTTTCTCTCTTATAGAACTCTCCCATTGCTGCTACCACTTTTTCTCCTACAATATCCCAATGTTTTTGAAAGAATCTCCCATTGTATCGTTTTGGTCTTGGGGCTTTGTCAAGGTTCATTGAAAAAATAGCATTCTTGATTTCTTCCCTTGTTATTTCTCTAACCAACTCCACCTTGTCTTCTTCATCAAGCTTTTTACACCCTGCTAGAACCTCTGCGTGTATAGCTCTTGTTGGCAGTGCAGTCCCATACTGCCTAGTAAATACTCAAAGGCAACCCTCTTTTTACCTTCTATGTCCTCATGGATCTACCTTGTTTCATCTTCTAGCATTCTGATCGAATTCTTGTTTCACCTAGCTGAAATTGAACTCATAAAATACCTAGTACATCTCTCACCCTCCTTCATCCAAAGCATTCTAGATTTCTATCTTAATAGAGTATTGGTACTAGTCAGTAGTTGATTATACTTTTCCAACAGTAACGATTCTTGTTTTCTTAGTTGCATATCTTCTGGTCTGTCCAATATTCTTTTCTGACATTTCGTTAGCTCCTCCAAAGCATCAACTTTAACTTTTAAATCTGGTTGAAATGTTTTTCTACTGAATAGTTTCAGTCTATTTTGCAAGGCTTTCAGCTTCATGTTGAGCTGGTACCCCTTTGAACTTGGAATTGCCCACTGCATTTCCTATCTAAGTATGTTTCTGAATTCAGGATTGTCCATCAAGTGATTGAATATCCTAAATGGGGCCTTCTTCTTCCTGTCACTTGTTAGCAATTTCACTACTATTGGATTGTGATCTGATACACTTAGATCATCAAACAAAGCACTGAGTATGTCTCCATCCACTTTTCATTAACAATACATCTGTCTAATTTTCTCAGCAAAAACCATTCCCCGGATTGCTTATTGTTTCGGTATAAGAGTCACTATACCATTTCAGATCAACCAAACTTGTCCTCTCCACCATCTCTTGAAGTTCTCGACAGTCTGCTTGTTTCCAACTTCTCCCACCCCTTGATTCTTCTGACTTGAGAGTACAATTATAGTCTCCGAAAACCATTCATGACAGACTCATGATATTGCTAGTTTTCTCCAACTCATTCCAAGCATGTAGTCTCTAGAACTTAAGATTGGCCGCATACAACACTGTAATTGCAATCATAGTCCCAGTGAGACACCACAATGGATCAACTGATCATTTTCAATATACTTCACTGCATCCACTTTATGAGGATTGAAGCATATTATCACGCTCCCACTGAAATGGTGATCATGATTACTCATTACCCTCCATCCTTTGTCTAGGAACCATAAACTCTTCTCTAATTGCTCCCTCTTTATTTTGGTTTCTAATAAACCAACAAAATCTAACTTGTTCTTGATTAACTCCTTAACCGTAAGTTGTTTATTTAGGCTATTAAGCCCTCTAACATTCCATACTGTTACTTTAATCATTTTTTCTTTTTACCTACCCTTCTTCTCGTATACTTCCTATTCAAACTTAGGGATATAGATGTTCGGTCACTCTTGGTACCAGAAGCTTCCTCCTTTTCCATCACTGGAGTGCTGATTGTCCCTTCTCCCTGTCCTATTTCCTTATCTTCAATTGTCAGTGGTCTATGTACTATCGGAACAGTCCTTGCCAAATTCATCACTTGTTTCCCATTTCTTAATCCTTGATTAGCCCCCACTATTTGTGCTCCAATCCTAGCCATATTGTACTCCTCCTGATTCTTGCCTTGTTGCCCATGTCCGATCACTTGATTCTGGGTCAAATTCTGGAGAACCTGCACTTCAATTGATGTGTCTCCTTCTGCTAGGATGCCCTTCTCTTGGCTTGGACATGCCTCAGTCATCTGCTTCCCCTCTTACTTCTCTTTTCTTTTCCTAACCTACTTCTCTTCTTTCATCTTTGATTTCCACATATATGTTACTCCTATTGAATCCTCTGCAAAATCTCCTTTCTCATCTAGCTTCATGATTCTTAGGATATTTGGAAGCTTCATTGATATATTAACATCTATACAAACTCTAGCAAACCCAATCCTCTTCATTAAGGCAGTATTCTCATCTAATCCTAAAGGTTTTCCAATCTTGCTAGCAATATAACTCATACCTTCTACAGACCAATACTCCAAGGGATCCTTGTGAATGTTCACCCATAAAGGTACCAAATTAAGCCTGCTTCTGTCCAAGGTAACTCTAGGCTGCCACTTCTTAATCAGAATAGGATGCCTCATTATGTGCCATGACCCTGCTTCCAACACTTTTTGTGCATTCTCTTCGGTGTTGAATTTGAATACAAAGAGTTCATCTTCGTTTACCATCGTATTTACCAATCCCTTGTTCCTCCATACAACATTTGCCCACTTGCTAACAGTTTGACAAAGGAATTCCAAGACTGCCATTATTTTTATCCATGACAGTTAGCATCGTATCATGACTGCATCCTGTATACCAAGAGTTATGCATTTTTCTGTTTTATGAAAATACATTTATGCTAGTTTATCTTTATTGGCTGTTTCCAATGAATTTGTACACAATGAATTAATTAGGAGACAAATAAATCGAGCTGAACTTGTTCTTGACTAGTTATTGTAGATGCTGTTGATTATTGGTCTCCTTTGTTCACTGCTCTCAATTTCATTTCAAGGACAGGGAAGACATTAATAGCCAAAACTTTGGCCCGATTTGTTAATGTCCCCTTCGTTATTGCAGATGCAACTACATTGACTCAGGCAAGTTGTTGGAATTCATTACATACTTGTATTTGATCTTATGAGATGTTTTGCGTATTTGATTTTCTTAATCTCTGGGTTGATTTCAAATAGTTTGAAGAATCACGTATTAAGAAGGCGAACCATTGTTTGAATTGGCGGGGGTGAGGGGAGGGTGGAATTGGTTTGTCATTTGAGTTAACTTTACTGTTTTATTTAGTAAACTAGATTTTGTGATATATTTTTCTTGCTTCTTTGGGTGTTGCCCTTGTTTTTTTATTGATTTAATTTAACTGTTTTTTTAAATTTAAAATGAGTCTTGAAACTGAAAATAAAATGATTGGGGGACTGGGTAGTATTACTACAACTCAGTGAAAAACTTAACTGTTTCATCTAGTTAAATATAGCATTGGCATTTGTCTTTTGCTTTTCTAAACTATTGATATTGCTTTTTGTTGAGACCTGTTTGTTGCCTGCTTTAAGCATGATCGGTTTAGTTCTCCTTTGGTTTTATGTTGACTTGAAGTTATTGTTTGTGATGAAATAAGAATAAGTTCACCCCGTCCTATCTTACTTATTCAAAACTCTGTAATGTTGGGTACTGAAATACCATTGTTTTGTTCTTTTATCTTTTAACTTGGAACGGACATGATTTTATTTCACCCAATGTCATCGTAAGTCCCTTGAAAATCTCTTTCCTTAACTCAATGCACAAACAACATACACACAAGTTTGCATTAGAGAAATCTGTTGCCATATTATCAGTTGATCTTCTTTATGATTTTATCTCCTCAGGTCTATTCATAACATTTAGCTACCTGTTTTTATCACTAGAGTCTTGATCATTTTGTTATGATTACCACAAAATGCTACATGCAGGCAGGATATGTGGGGGAAGATGTGGAGTCCATACTATACAAGCTACTTGTGGTAATTGTCATCGTTAAATTTTGATTTTACCACTAATTATGACTTGAAAGCCTATTGTCCTTGAAAGTGATTATTTGTTACATTATGCAGTGTCATGTACAATCTAAGACTGGATTTCACACTATTTGCTCATAGTCTATGCACATATTTTGTTAAGAGTTTATATGCTGAGGTGACCTTTGACCAATAAATTTTAGTCTTCCTACCTCTTCTTTTATTTCTTTCGGATCCTCCAACTATCTGCTTCTTATCTTGCTTTTAAGTTCTGTTGCTGCTGTTTAACTACCATAAGCATATTTGTTCATAGATAATCAGTGGGGTTACCAGTTAATAACGTTAGGATTTATTTTGTCATCATTAGAATAATTTATGATCCATAAGTCGAATCCACTAGCTTAAACTTTTGGATTGAATAGGTTGTTAAAATGGCATTAGAGCCTGTGACCAGGAGGTTTTCCTCTCAGGTCATGCTGCCCTCGTTTATGGGATTTAGGATTTATTCAGGCTTAGTATGAGCGGTGTACTGGAACAATATATGATTCATTTTTGAGCCTCATCCATTAAGTTAATCTTTTGGATTAAATGGTAACTTTTTCCTACACTATTGGTGATGGTGACATTGGGAAACAAATTACTTGGACAGAAAATTTTCATCTCTTTTATCTCAGGCACTTCCTCCAGATTTAGGATTGTGGTAAAGTGCTAGCAAATCGGATAAGGATTGGTAGATTTAATTGTTGATAGTTCAAACTCTGGTGTTGGATTTGCTTTATTGTAGAACTACAAAATCTCTGTGAATAGTTGCGAAAGAAGACAAGGAAGATAGGACAAGAAGAATGATATGTACGAAATACTCAGTGGGTTGATGGTAGGAAAGTGGTAATTCACATCTGATATTTCACCAGTGCAAAATTTTTCATAGTACTCCCTTCTATACATGTAAAAAGGTGGCAACCATTCTATAGTCTTCGAATATGTAAAAAGTATGATAAAAGTGATAGAATGCATGGTTGAAGAAATTTAAATGGTAGGAAAGTGGTAATTCACATCTGATATTTCACCAGTGCAAAATTTCTCACAGTACTCCCTTCTATACATGCAAAAAGGTGGCAACCATTCTATAGTCTTCGAATATGTAAAAAGTATGATAAAAGTGATAGAATGCATGGTTGAAGAA
>JANQAP020000172.1:8815255-8825625 GCA_026874005.2 Erythroxylum coriaceum
ATGTCTTGTTAGAGGCCGCTTATGACTTATGGGCCTTGAAGTGTGATCAAGCCCATTGCCAACATCAAATGAGCCTACAGGGTCGCACACAAAGAGTGATGTGATTTGAGCTTATTCTCTTGGGCCTAATTTATTAGGCACTGAATAAATATATGTGGATATATTTATTGGGTTAGATATAATTAAGTTGTCGGGCTTATATTATATGAGGTATAATATGGGCCGAAACTTATGGGGCTTCCATAATCCTAACGGGTTTAGGATTATGATATTCTTAGCTTCTCTATAAATAAAGGGCTTATGTCTCATTAGAAGATATACGAAAACCCTAGCCATTTTGTTCCTTTTCCTGAGAGAAAAACTATGCTACATTTTAAAGACTTTTAGAATGTGCTAGCACACATTAGTCGTTGCCCTGATCGTTCATCCTCGTGTGGATACTAGTAGAGGACGTTCGCGAGCTGCAGCGTTAAGATATCTGAAAAGAATCCCAATCCATACGCTTCAAGAGGTAATTCCGTACACTTCTTGTTATGTTTTTGGTTAACCAAGGCACAAGACCCGAAGTCTTATAGCCCATTCCGCTGCGTATTGTGCATTCCCAGGCTATAAGCAATATAACATGGAGTACATGAATGCTACAGGAGGAAACTTCCTGAACCAATACAACCCGTACTCGTAGACTTATAACCCAGGTTGGAGGGATCACCCCAACTTGAGTTATGGACGAAATCGAAAGCAAAATTTTTACCAAAATTAGCCGTAAGGAGCACAAGGATTTCAAAGAAGGCAAGAAGAAGCATAGGGGGCTTCTTCTTCTAGTTCAAGTACATTTTTAGAAGATCTTGTTAAGAATCTTGATGCTAATAATCTACAATTGCAACAGGATATGTAGCAATTCCAATAGAATATGCAACAGCTATTTCAGCAAAGTGTACAACAAATTTGACAGGAATCCAAAGCAATCACAAAAAATTTGGAAAATCAAATGGGTCAAATGGCAGTGAGGCTCAATCGACTAAAATTGCAAAGTGGAGGAAAATTGCCATCCTAACCCGAGGTAAACCTAAAGAATGTCAATGTTATAGCTCTGAGGGGCAAAAAGGAGATTGAGGGTCCTAAGAGAACCCTATTAAGGATTGCTACTGACAAAGAGATCAAGAAGGAAAAAAATCCATCATCAAGTACGAAGGTGAATTTCGAAAGTCCTGATATTACAAAAACTAACCCTCCACTTTTCCTACAAATTGACAAGACCAAACAAGAAAGAGAAAGACAAAGAGATATTGGAGACTTTCTAAAAGGTGGAAGTCAATACACCTTTACTCGAGGCAATCAAACAAGTACCAAGGAATGTCAAATTCCTCAAAGAACTGTGTATACATAAGAAGAAACTGAGGGGTGATGAGAAAGTGATGATGGGTAAGAATGTGACGGCGGTATTGAGAAAAAAGATGCCTCCAAAATGCTGGGATCTAAGTATGTTTACCATTCCTTGCAAAATTGGTAATACTATGATCAATAGAGCTATGTTGGATTTGGTGCTTCTATTAATGTGATGCCTCGTTCGATTTAAGCTTCTTTGAATTTGAGCCCTTTGAAAGAAACAAGTGTAATTATATAACTGGCTGACCGCACTAATGCTTATCCTGATGGTGTGGTTGAGGATGTTTTAGTGCAGGTGAATAAGTTAGTATTTCCTGTAGATTTTTATGTTGTGGATATGAATGATGACACCTCATATAATTCGATACCTATCTTGTTGGGGAGACCATTTCTTAATACGACTCAAACTAAGATAGATGTTCGTAAAGGCACCCTTACAATGGAATTTGATGGGGAAATAATTCATTTCAATATTTTTGATGCCATGAAACATCCTCCTAATGATCATTGTGTTTTTTTGTTGATGTGATTGATCCTTTGGTGCAGGAAATGTTTAAATTAAGTTGCAGGGATCATTTGGAAATGGTTTTAACTGAGGATATGGAAGTAAAAGCCAACACTCATGTTGAGATGGGAGAAGAGCTTATGGAAATGACAGTCGCCTTGGATTCATTGGAAAGCTCTTCAAAAAGGTATGATTTGACTTCTATACAACTACTTGAAGCTCACCAAAATTTGTTACCTTCTGATGTGCAGGCACCAGAATTGGAATTGAAGCAACTCCCTACACATCTGAAGTATGCCTATTTGGGAGATAAGCAGACTCTTCCAGTTATCATTTCAGCAGAGTTGACTTCAAATCAAGAGGAGAGACTGGTTCGAATGCTAAGAGAGCATAAGAAGGCTATTGGGTGGACTATCGCAAATATCTAAGGGATAAGTCCTTCCATATGTATGCACCACATTTTGTTGGAGGAGGATGCAAAATCCATAAGGCAAGCTAAGCGTAGGCTGAATCCTCCAATGATGAAAGTTGTGAAGAAGGAGGTGTTGAAGCTTCTCGATGTTGGGGTTATCTACCCGATTTTTGATAGTAAGTAGGTAAGTCCTATGACAAACCAGGAAGGCAAGTTAGTTCCCAACTGAGTGCAAACTGAGTGGCGAGTATATATTGATTATATAAAGTTAAATTCTGTCACTTGTAAAGACCACTTTCTGCTTCCTTTTATTGATCAGATGCTTGAGAGATTGGCTGATTATGATTATTATTGCTTTTTAGATGGCTATTTAGGTTTTATTCAGATCCCGATCGTACCTGAAGATTAGGAGAAGACCACATTTACATGCCCATTCGGTATGTTTTCCTACCGAGGGATGCCATTCAGATTATGTAACGTACCCGCCACATTCCAAAGGTGTATGGTAAGCATTTTTTCAGAATATGTTAAGAAGATTATCGAGGTATTCATGGATAATTTTAGTGTGTATGGATCTTCTTTTGATGAATGTCTTGAGAATCTTGCCATTATCTTGCAACGATGTATAGAAACTAACCTTGTGTTGAACTGGGAAAAATATCATTTTATGGTGGATCAAGTTATAGTTTTAGGCCACGTGATATCTACTAAGGGTATTGAAGTAGACAAGTCCAAAGTTGATCTTATTTTTTCTTTACCTTACCCCTCTACTGTGAGGGAAGTGCGCTCTTTTCTTAGGCATGCAGGTTTTTATCGAAGGTGTATTAAGTACTTTTCAAAGATAGCCCTTCAACAAGATGTCACCTTTGAGTTCGACGAAAAGTGTAAGGAAGCTTCAACAAATTTAAGGAGCTTCTAACATCCCCCCTAGTGATTCAACTGTCAAATTAGAACCTCCCCTTCGAGATCATATATGATGCGAGCGATTATGCAATAAGGCAGTTCTAGGACAAAGAGTGGGAAAAGCTTTACATGCTATCTACTATGCTTCAAAGACTCTAAACCTAGCTTAATTAAATTATTCCACTACTAAAAAAGAACTGTTATCTGTGGTTTTTGCTTTGGAAAAATTTCAATCGCATTTGCTTGGTGCTAAAGTGATTGTTTATTACGACCATGTAGCTTTACGATACTTGCTCACAAAGAAAGAAGCAAAACCGAGCTTGATCAGATGGATTCTTCTCCTTCAAGAATTCAACTTGGAGATTAGAGATAAGAAGGGGGCAGAAAACGTGGTGGCAAACCATCTCAGTCGTTTGATAAAGAAAGAAGATGATATCGCTCTACAAGAAACCTTTCCAGATGAGCAATTATTTTCTGCATATGCGACACCACCATGGTATGCAGACATTGTCAATTTTTTAATCACTAGCGAATTACTTGTTGGTTTGTTAAAGGCTCAGAGGAATAAGCTACGGAGTGAAGCGAAGTATTATGTATGGGATGACCCGTATCTTTTGAGGCATTGTACAGATCAAGTTATTAAGAGGTATGTACCAAAAAATGAATCATCATCAATTTTAGCCTTCTGCCATTCCTACACTTGCGAAGGACATTTTGGAGTGAAAAGGACAGGTCATGAAGTTTTGGAGAGCGGCTTCTACTGGCCAACATTGTTCAAAGATGCATATACCTTCTGTAAATCCTGTGATAGATGCCAACAGCTAGGTAACATATCCCGTAAGGATCAATTGTCGCAAACTCCTTTACTTTTCTGTGAAATTTTTGACGTTTGGCCGTTGATTTTATGAGACCTTTTCCTCCATCTTTTGGTTTTACTTATATATTGCTTGCGGTTGATTATGTTTCTAAATGGGTAGAAGCCAAAGTCACTAGGACTAACAACGCCAAGGTTGTTGCATATTTTGTTAAGGCTAACATTTTTTCTAGGTTTGGGATATTGAAAACCATCGTTAGTGATAGAGGACACTTCTGCAACAGGGTGATGAAAGCAATGCTCAAAAAATATCACATCACATACAAAGTTTCTAGTACTTACCATCCCCAAACCAACGGGTAAGCTGAAGTCTCAAATCGAGAAATCAAGTTAATCTTGGAGAAAACTGTGCAGCTTAATAGGAAGGATTGAAGTGTAAGACTGGAAGATGCATTATGGGCCTACAGGATGGCTTACAAAACACCAATTGGAATGTCTCCTTATAGGCTAGTGTTTAGGAAGCCTTGTCATCTTTCTGTGGAATTAGAACATAAGGTATATTGAGCCATCAAAAGATGCAACATACAGTTGGATGATGCAGGAATGCATAAGAAGTTGCAGCTTCAATAATTAGAAGAGATGAGGAATGAGTCATATCAAAATGCAGTGACATATAAGGAGAGGATGAAAGCTTTTCATGATAAGATGATTTCGAGGAAAAGCTTCTTGGTGGGCTAAAAAGTGTTACTATATCATTCCAAACTCAAACTCTTTCCAGATAAGTTGCGTTCCCGTTAGGTTGGTCCGTTTATTATCACTCATGTCTTTCCTTTTGGTTCAGTGGAGATACGGAGCCTTAAACTGACAAGACATTCAGAGTGAATGGTCATCACATGAAGCCGTATTATGAGGGTTTCCAAACGAAGGATTTGGAGGTGTTGATGTTGGAGGATGTGACTAGTATCACTTGATGCGCAAAACTGGAGGTCTAGCCAACAACGTTAAATAAAGGCGCTATTTGGGAGGCAACCCAAGGGGAGTTAATTTCTGTTTTTACATTTTCTCATTTGATGTTTTTGTTAACTGCTCCATTTCTTGCATTTGATTTTACATTGAGGATAATGTAAGTTTTAAGTGTGAGGGTGGGGTATGCTAGTTTCTATGTATGTTTTTGAGCTTAACTGTGGCTTATGTGGCTTTTTAGGCAGTTTTCAAAATCAAATGAACAAAATCGAAAATTTTCTTGTTTTCTATTGCTTTTAAGATTATTTAGTCATAATTAAAGAGTGAATTGACTATAAAATACATAGAAAAATTTGACACATACTTTTGCTTTTGTGATTAGTTAATGTACATTATTCTTAGAAGAGTGGTGACTAGTGGTAGAAAAAAACTAATGAGGTTTTGAGCCATATTAGATTAACACATTCATACCAGTCTCACTGTTTTGTTTGTTATGAGTGACCTTCATAACATTTACATCCTTACTTTGCGTTGAATTTCTATTCGAGACCACATTGTTTATCACATGCATGTTTTTGAAAATGATTAGGCATTCTTTGTTGATTATAATCTACAGTAGCCAAATAGTCTACCCATTTATGTGAATCATAATCATCATCATCATAACTCAGTTTGAAATCCCTCAATGAAGCGGGGTCTGAGGAGGTCTGATAATACGCAACCTTACCCCTACATAGTAGAGAGGCTATTTCCGGTAGACCCACATATAGATGTGACAATAAAAAGTGATGCAGATAAAAACTGATATGCTAAGAATATAGAAAAATAAAATTAAATAAGTACATAAATAAATAAAATAAAACAAAACCAACTAAAATAGTTGATATGGTGACCAAAATCGTCATAAGTAGATACAAGTTTAAAAGACAAGTTATTAAAAAAAAATATATATAATAAGAAAAAAAATAATTAGAAACGCTGTAAAGTTCTGTTCATACCCGTTATGCTGCAAACGTCTGCTCACCATTCCTTGAATTGTGCATGTCAATATTAAGTAAGGGTCATGCTAATATGCTCTGTATCTTACTAAGTTTATCATATGTCCTTACGGGGACATAAAGACGGCAAAGGAAGTATTCTAAGGTAAATCTAAAAGATAAGTCTCTTTTTGTTTTACTACCGACTACATAGGCAGGCATAGGGGGAATAAAAACTTTATTACCTTAGCAACTGCTTAAATTTCCCTTGCAGTCATATCCAAAGCAAAAGCATACCCTAAAATGCCATAAATTATTCTGCTAACTTGTAGTTCATCAACTAGCTTTCACCTTACCATCCCCAATTTATACCACATAATGGATCATCAATCACTACGACACTAACAGAATAAACTCATCACAGTATCCTCTGACAAGTCACGAGCTTTCTGTCCGATGACGACAGTGAGCTCCACTTCATAATCCAACGGCTCCAATGGATGTGGAATCTTGATTGTGCATCCGTTTTCCAGGTAAGAGGAAGTGGGTTTCATAAACAACACAGGTTTCTGGCCAAAACAATT
The DNA here is from genome assembly GCA_026874005.2 of Erythroxylum coriaceum. Taxonomy (NCBI): domain Eukaryota; kingdom Viridiplantae; phylum Streptophyta; class Magnoliopsida; order Malpighiales; family Erythroxylaceae; genus Erythroxylum; species Erythroxylum coriaceum. The sequence continues at coordinate 8,821,800 of JANQAP020000172.1, forward strand.
TTGATTCCGCATCTTTTATCGAATTTCTTCACAATCACATAACCTAAACCTTTTAATCACAAAAGCGGTATTCAAAAAGTTAACACACCTTGGGGACGGCGTTGCCGAGTCCCTTAGTGTGGGTGGCATACTTGCGACTAACGGGGACGTTCTTAGTCACGACTTGGAGTAGCTTCTGTATCTGGAGGAGCTATATCAGAGGATGCCGTGACCATTTCCCTTTCTTCAACGATAGCTTAAGTGAATTTCCCTTGCTAATCCCTTTTGAGCTATATTAACCTTTTCTTTTGTATAAACCACATTACATCCATATAACCAAATGTCCTACCTAAGTTTTAAAGCTAGTGGAGCATTTGTTAATTCTTGATGAATGTGATTATGTAAAAGTCTAAGTGTGGGGGTTTGCTTACATGTGAGTTGGTTAAATTTATTAAATTGTCATGTTATGAATCCTATGTTGATGTAGCCTCTTTCATTTTTTATTAAAAAAGAAAAAAGAAAAAAAGAAAAAATGTTTAAATAAAAAGTATGAAGGAGGTAATACAATTGTTTTGAAAGGTTATTAATTAATAGTTTATGCTCCTTAAGTTGTATTGGTTGGGTGTTTAAATATATGGCATATAAAGAGGATGTTATGTTGGATGGAGCATTTCATTGTGTTATGTTCATATGGTTTATGATATGAGAACTGAGTTGTGAAACATAATTGGTGCATTATTTATAACTTACGGCACCTAGTTGTGGATAAATGCTAACTTGTGTGTTTGATTTTTCATTAAGTGTTACTTTTGTTACACTAGCTTAATGGTTTTCAAACTACATTAACTAAAATGCATCCTACCTTACCTTAGCCCACATTACAACCCTAAAAAGTCCTTTGATTCATGATTATGCATATGACTTTTAATGATGGAGAAATGAAATAATATACAAAGTTGTGGATTGTTGTGATCATGAATGGTGTTTGAGTGTACCCATGGAAATATCTTGTTTAAACACCTTTTGTCCAAGTCTACCTCTAGATTACTTAATTTCTAAGGGTGATAAATGTTAATTGATCATGAGTAGAAGCTTTCAATGTTGAGTTATTGCTATAGGTTTTAAAAGTCATTCATCTTTAGTTATGATTATCTATTCTTAGAAGATTTGGAAAATGAGTAAAAATGTTGGTTTGTGATTTTGATTTTGACAATTTGCCTGAGGACAGTCAAAGGATAAGTGTGGGGGAAGTTGATATGTGTTTAAATGTTGATTCATTTGATATAGTACACTTAGTGATAATTGCCTTAGAAATGTTTAGGATACTCATTTTAGTTCATATTTAATCTTAGGTACATTTTGAAAGTGAAGGAACTAAAGCGACTAGGAAACATGTCCATTGAAACCATCTTCTTAAAGATTTACATCCACTTGTCTTCATGGGACAACAAAGAAGAAGATTAGAGCAAGAGAAGGCAAGATAAAGCATAAAAGAATGAAGGATCAAATTGCTCATGGCATGTTTTTGCATGGCTATGAGGGTTGCTGCCAATTATTTAATCATTCAAGCTACATGTGAGTGGAGGGCTGAAGCAAAGAATGGGAAGATGAGGATACTTAACGTGAGTGCATGTTGTCTCACTGGAGTGAGACACCACGCACACACTAGCTGTCCATTTTGCTACATAAAAAACCCAGCTGTCCCATGCAAGATATCTTATGGAAAAAAACGTGAAAAAGCTTGGAGAATAAGACAAAAAATGGACAGCAACATAAGGTGGCGTTCTTCGATTTTAAAAAGTCACCTGTCCAATATTATTTCGATTGGAAAAACCTAGCTACCTCATACCTCCAGAAGGGGGCTACGAAATAAGAAAAAGGAGGGTGGAAGTGTTAGCTAAGTGTGGGGCTGACGTGAGAAGAAAACAATGTCCATCTGAAAGAAGGAAGGAAGAACCGAAGCTCCCATCTTTGTTAGAGACTGAATATACATAAGTGGAGCTGGTATGTGAGAAAAACGTGAGTGGAGGCTACTTCATTTGAGTTTGAACGTAGCTAAGAGAGCTAAAGAAGGAATAAAAGAAATAAAGAGAGGGCTGGAAAACAAAGGAGAATCGAAGAGAAGAGAGAGCTGCGTGAGAAGAGAAGAGGATACATGAATAGTGAGCATGGACCTTAAACTTAATTTGTCCCATCAATGAATAGTGGAGAGAGTGGCATGAGTCATTAACAGAAGAGAGAACTGCGTGAGAAGAAAAGAGTTGCGTGAATAGTATAGATGGACCACCATCTTTATTTGTCCCATTAATTAATAGTAGTAAAGGGAGAAGAGGGCAGTAGCCTGGGATAGAGTGAATGGCTAGGTTTTCCTTTGTTTTTCACCACTGAAGGATGGAGAAGATGGCATACACTTGGAGTATAAAAATGGAGATGGAAGGTTAGCTTCCTGAAGCCAGTTCAACGGGAATATCGACGACAAGTCACGATTAAGCTATTTTTATCACTTTAAGGCTGTAATGTCTTTTCGGATTGTTGTGTTGTTGGTGATAATTTGATTATGTTTTGGGTTGAATGATCTTAATATGTTATTTTGATTGTTTTATTTCGAACCTATTGCTAAAACATTAAATGTAGTCCATAATCCATACTTTTGATGTTTGTGAGTAGCATCTAATGATCGTTAATCGTTAGGAACAATATAACTTAGGTTAGATAACCCAAACGTGTGATGTTACTGCCTATATTGATCGTTTTTCAATTCATAATGTGGCTACCAAATTAAATCTAGAGATCGTATCCTAGGTATTCGGTAATTAGGTTTAATTAACGATCGTATCCTAATTAAACACGATCTAAGGGAAAACCGATATTAGTAGAGCGTTCTATTAGTCTCAGATCAATAGTTCGAAAAGAGTTGTAAAGATGCTAGGATGATGGAATATGCTTGATTGTGTTTAGACCAAGATTGACCTTAGAATTGGAGCTTATTTATATTTAACACTTTTCTCATTTTCAATTGCTTGTTTTAATTTGTTTTGATAGTCTATTTTTACTTTAATTTCTAAATTGTTTAAAAATTTTAAAATCCCCCCTTATATATTTTCCTTGCATCAACTAATTTTGTTACGAAAATTAATCGAACATTCCCTGTGGATTCGATCTCGACTCACCATAACTACAAATTTTAGTGTACAGAGTCAGGTAAATTTTACAGTGCACTCGACATGTGTTGTCATACCACATTTAAAATTAATGAGCCAATTATTATGTTGAGCAATCTTTTTCACTCGAGCACTACAAGAAAATGGTCATTTAGCGACGAAAAGGATAAATATTCCATCAGTATTCAATATTACCGATGGAATATACCGACAGACAAAAACGGTCGTAGCTAAATTTATTGACGGTATAGAAATTTCTGTCGGTAAATTTAGCGTTGGAAAATAAGTTATCGTGGGTAATTTTAACGAAAATGTATCGCCCGTCACAATTTTTCTGTCCGTAAATTACCGACTGGCTAAAAATTTCCAATGCTAAATTTATCGACGGTAAGTTCCTTAACCGTATGTAAATATAGCATCGGAATGTTTAATATCGTCGGTAACTTTTTCGACGGTAACAAGGTTGCCGTCGATAAATAAGCTTAACCATTACCGACGGAATTTGTTCTCCGTCAGTATATATTATAGAATGTACCGACGGAATTGTTGATGTTTCGTCGGTAAAGTTATTGATTAAATTTTTTAAAAATATATATTTTCGTTATATTGAAATTATAACCGTCGGAAAATTTTAATAATTAAATATTTATAATATATATTTAATTTGGTTAAATAGAAATTTTGAT
>JANQAP020000172.1:8927951-8948974 GCA_026874005.2 Erythroxylum coriaceum
TGTAGTGATTGATCGTAGCTCACCCTTATCGTAGGATATGTACCGGAATGACCTGCGGGCGTCCCGGTGTGTACCCTATGGTAAGGGGGTGTTACAATATGCATATCAATTAGGATATGACACATATTCTTTCACTTTAGGAAATTTATTGTATACATTTATAATTATAGGTCAATTGAATTGGTTAGCATTATTAGTAAACATTCAAGAGAATGGTTGACTAAAAAGAAATGAGGTAAGATAAAAAATTAAAGAAAAGAGAAAAAAGAGTGTTAAATAAATTCCTATTTCTCTGATCCTTTTTGAAAAAAAATTGGCTTACAAATAGAGCTGGTAGCCAATTGAGAGCATGATATAGCTAAGTAACTGGGGGCATGATATAGCTAAGTAACTGGGGGCATTCACGACAAAATATTCATCTTCACGTCAAAATACTAGAATGACCCTCCAACCAAGCTAAAAAAAAAGACCTAGGTGAGTAATTGAGGGACATTCATAACAAGGTGTTTACCTTCACATCAAAAGATTAGGTTAACGCTAAAGAAAATCTAAAATATGGTGTTACAATAAATAAACCTATTGACATTTTAAAAATAGCAAGAAATTTTCATAAAATGATAATTAGTGATAGTTTCCTTTTTAATTGATCACTAATCATAAATGTATGTTTACAAGTGTCATAGATTTATGAATAGGGTGTTAATATTTGGATTGATATGTATATTCAATTCAAAGTACTTAGACATGAAAGGAATAAGTTAGTATGTTGGCATATTTTGAATGATTGATGTTTGCAATTAAATTGACTCCCTAACATTTGATGCCATTGTATGATTATTCATGTTGCATAAATGTGTGATTATGTATTTTTGTGTTTACGTTTTTGTTTTTTCTTGAGAACAAGCAAAAGTTTAAGTGTGGGGATGTTGATAGGAATAGATTACATTATGTTTTTCTAGGTGTTTTAGTGTGTTTTTAAGTGTTTCTTAGATGATTATCATGTGTAAGGCTTAGAATTGTTCTATTGTTAGTGTTTGATTATGTTCTAAGTGTTTATATGGTTTAGAGCATAAATTCAATCTTAATTTTATGTTTCATGAGGTGTTTGATGTGTCTGTGTGTGTTGGAAATCAAGAAATTAGAGAATGAAGAAGTTGTTGGAAGCATGAATGGTTTCATGATCATACACAAAGAGCATGATCATGACAAGCATGCATAGGCTGCATGGCTTTCTTTCACAATCGTGACAAAGGAGCACAATCGTGACAGGCATGCATGGGCTACACGGCTTTCTGTCACAATCATGACAAGGGCACACGATCGTGATAGAGAGGTCGAACCAAGTGAGGCACATTCGTGTTTCCAAGTCATGATCGTGCGAAAGGTTTTTTCAGGCATGAATTTTTTTCTAGTTTTTAGGGTTCAAGGCTATTTTTGGAATCAAACACAACCCTAAAACCTTAATGCACTATATAAGAACATGAAAAACAGCAAAAAAAGGCTTCAACCATTGCATCAAAGTGGATCAAATTGGAGAGATCAAAGAAGAGCTTCAAGAAATTCCAGCATTCTAGATAAAGGCTTTAAACATTTTTTACTCTTTTCCCTTTATTTTCTTCATAATCATTGACGTGTAATTACATTTCTATTATGTATAACATGTTTATGGATTTCTAAATCCAACTTAGGAATTATTTTGTGAACCTTAGTTATTGTTGATTTCAATATATCTTAGGATGTTTGTGATAATTGTCGTGTATATACTTAATAATAAATCAAGAGAGTGAGTCAAAATAATTAGTGTTAAGGTGTACAAAGAGAGTTGGCAACTTAATATACCCACAATTATCAAATTAATGATCAATTAAAGAGAGATCTTGATTCTGAAATTAATTATCTTATCGATTGCTTCAAATTTAATTGAATAAGTTAGGAGTAGTTTATGAATCGAAAATTACAAATCTATAATTAATGAATTCAATTAGGGTTAATTGATTAGATCTTAAGAAAAAGTAATCAAAACCTTAGGAAATCTAGGATCAAACATAAATTGAATTAGCAAGCTTAAGGGAAAGAAAATAAGGATGGAATAGTTCCTAAGTATTAAACTTTGATCAAATCCTAATTTTATTGGCAACTCACTTATTTATCTGCTTAATTGTTTTGTTTATTTATTTGTTTTAATTTTTGTTATTTAATTTAACTCAAATCAATTCTTAGTACCTTAGATAAAGTTCTTATTCAAATTGTTTTGGTGTCTATAGTCTTCGTGCGAATGATATCTTTTGATACTATAAAATATGATCTGTATACTTACATATTGAGAGTTTTATTATTATATAAAACTTGCTCAACAGATATATCTTGAACAATTAGCCAATTGTTGAAGTTTGGAGGCTACTTAGGGAAAGAAATATTAGCTTATATTGGCAATGGGAGAACTACTAGTTTTTAGTTTAACAACTACTGTAAGCTTAGTAACCTGTACTTACTCCTTATATTCAATTCTCTATAATTTATTATTCCTACAAAGGCCAAAATGGAGGTGATAATTAAAGATCTTTAATGCCTTTCCCAACTACAGGCCTAAATCCTTTAAAGATTATTAAATCTGCTAGCTAAGGCATATATTTGTTAAGTTCATCAATTCCTTCCATTTTCAAACTTCCTCATGAAATCATACCTTAGAGAAAGTTGTCCTGGTTTAAGGATCGCCTACCTAAGGCTTCCTTCATTTTGTAGATGACTATTAAGAGACTTATGACACTTGATAGGTTCAAGTGGAGTTCCAACCATAATCGCATATTCTTTCTTTGCAAAACTTTCCTAGAAAGCACTAATCACTTATTCTTCTTATGCCCCCTGTATAAACACACATCCTCCAATGATGTAACTTACGGACTGATTCAGCCCAGTGAGATCAAGTGATTAGTTGGGCTTCAAGCATAAAAGCACAAAATGAGCATGATCTAAAAATATTTAAGTTGTGCCTGAATTGCTATATCTATAATGATTGGAGGGAAAGAAACAATCCAGCTTTCAAGGACAAGAAAATGGATCCTTTGCACTCCTAACTCACTTTAGAACTGGTTACTGGAGCTCATTATTGTTAAAAACTCACACCTCAGATGCAGTGAAAGAATTATTACCACTTGAAACCAACTCTTGGGGTCCTCTAATACTTCCTCAAGGTAAGCTTCTTCCAAGGTAAAACTGGAGCCCGTTTATCTGGTATAGTTTAGAAAACAGACATGACAAGGTTATCCAATTGTCTGCTTTGCACTATATAACTTACACTCAAACTGGGGTCCCAACATAAGTAGTACTTGGTGCGTGTTCCTTTTAGATGAAAAGTTCTCCAGATGCTTGTTTTCGTATGTTGGGTTTTTTCTTTTAATTCCCCTCTTTGTTTAAGTATTAATTCAATTTCGTTTTACTTCAAAAGAAATTATTCGAAACTATGGTTAGATAATGTGTTTATGCTATTTAGAAAGAGGAATTCTAGTATCATCAGATAAAGTCAGAATGATATACATAATCTGAAGCTCAACACTTGAAAGACACCGCCGGTATAGCCTAAACTGAAATTAAATGATGACAACTAGCCCACTCGGGCTGGACTTTAAGATATAATGCAGTTGAAAGCAAACTACAATGAGTAGTACATGCATTAATAATTGTTTACATTAACAAATTCAAATCAACGACGTGATGCTGCAAAGTAGCACTGATTTTTACAAAATGTCTAATGATGGTCTATTATTATTAACATCACCTTTACGTTCACAACATTATATTCAGTACTATTAATGTTCCACTATTTTTAAAAGGAGAGCAATTTTAGTGGAAAAAATGGAAAAAGAAACCAGCAATTTTAACGTCAGGAATTGGTCTTCCTAAGCATAAAAACTGTTAACACAAGTTCTCGATGAATAATGCTTTGAAACGGGACTTGGAGGTTCCAATTTTGGATTTGCTTATTTACTTTCGAGCACCCCGCATTTCGTGGCAGGTGCTCTTTCTTTGGATTCTTCGTTCTAAGCAAATAGTTCTTGTGTCACATACAGTTCGCAATAATGTCTATTGCATTGCGACTAAAAGGCTGTAACGTTAACGATAAAACTTTCGTCTAGTGAACGGATGAAAGCTCGATTATCCATCAGGCACCAATTGCACAATCTGATTATCCCTTGTTTCACACGCAAATAATAAATCCACTAAGAATACGCCGTTCTTTTTAGATTAAAGAAATAAAATAATTACAAGTTGATGTTGCAACCAAACCAAATCAACCACTGCTTTCCTTTTTCAACCAGAAGAAAGTGGGGGGAACCATAATTATAGTGTTAAAAAAGTTAAAAGCATTCACATTAACAACATGCTACAAAGTAATCAGCATCTAAGTGCATACCTTGCTAAAGATCATTCCCTACCCTGCTGCAAAAAGAAATTGGAAAATCTGGTAATAGAATACCCAAAGACATGATAAAATAATGAGATCAAGTTAACAGAATACCTCTGGACTAATACCCTTCAGGAAGCTTGGGTTGAATCTACTTTGTGATAACTGATTCTGATGCTGCAATGATATTTTAGTGGATTTAAAACCACCAAATATGAATCTGCTAAGTCTTCTAGGTAGGCACAACCTAACAAATTCTAGACTTCCAAATAACACAAGCCTGAACGAACGGCGATCGATGCCCAATATCATTTTCAAATTCTTTCTTGAGAAATTACATCGTTAAAGAAAGTAGTCATTAATCTAATTGTTTGTAAGTTACTATTTTTATAATTTCTTCTTGAAGTCCATCCATAGCTCATGAAGACCACTCCTCGTGCATGGTCGATCCACAAGAACAAAGGTGTAAAATAAGTATAGATGTGCTCATTGCAATAACAACTAACTTGAAAATAGGGACGAGTATTATAGACGAAAGACGAATACTGCAGAGAAATGAAATGTAGAAATATCATTATTATTAGCTAGTATGAAAAAATAAGTTGCAATGCATTACCTGAGCTGCATATGGTGAGCTTTGGGCCATGAACTTAAGAAACTCTTCCTTCTTTCCCTCAAAATTGGACTTTGTAACATTCAGTAGTGATTGTTCTCTGTTTATGTCCTCCAGTAGTTTTTCTTTATCCCAGCTCATCTTCTTGAGCTTTTCGTCCGTTTCAATGTAAGCATTTAGAAGACCTGAAGATATAAAAGCTTTTGGGAATCTCACGTCCATGTTGATTCTGGTGATTAGGTAGCATCAATAATGAAAGTAAGCATGCAAAATAAACTGTTAGAAAACAAGATCCGTGAGCCAAAAAAACAAATAAATAGATAATCAAAACTTTTGAGCATGCGTATATGGATATAATGTAATAGGATGTCTACTATGATTACAATTACATCTAAACTAAGTTCAATTTCTGTTCACCTTTGACAGTGAGAAGTTGCATCTTTCATACAGTTATTTTACTTTCAAAGGCGTGCATATATAGCTGAGGATTATTTAAATTAAACGATAGAAACTCAAAATGAAACATGCATCTTACAAAAAGCAAATAAACCATAGTCAATGAAAGTTCTGTTTGACTTTGTGATTGGAAAGCCAATTACCGATTGCCAAGAGAAAAAACACCTGTAGCCTTTATCATCCCTCCATCCAGCGAAATGGCTCCATCACTTATACAAGGACGGGCTTGTATCAAGTCTTCCCTTGTTTTATAAACTTGAAGGCGCCAAAAAAGGTTATAAAATAGGGTCTCTCTCAGGCCATATCCATCACGAGTGAGATAAAATAAGTTGGTATGTTCAATTTTGATCATATTTACAGCAAAGCCAACAAATCCACGCGGACACTCCCCGTTAGGCAATTTTGGCTTTATAAGGTCGAGTCTTCTTTGTGGGTCATCAGCTACAAATTCACCACAGTAAGGTCTACAAAAAAGGCGAGGATTTGGTTAGTTAAACAAACAACAATTCCAGATGGTAAAATGGATCATCTGATATTCATACCTTAAATTTTCAAGACAAATGACAAGAAATCGACCATCCAGAGCCCTCCCAATAGAAGCACCAAGACCATGAAGACCAGAGCCTTTATTGATGCACCCTTCTTTTCCATAAGTTTCAAGAGCTTTAACACCTTCAAAAGTCTTACAGACAATTGCCAACATAGTGTCCAATCCTAAAAACTCTGAAAGAAGCCTGCAATACGTCCATCAAAAGGAAAAGAAGATCAAACATGGGTCAAATTGTTGTAATTAAAAATCACATTACTCCTTGTTAATGTGGGCCACCAAAAAGGAATGCAGCAGCATTTCAAATACCTTGTGTGGTTAAAACAACTAAAATATAATGAGGGCAACTAGAGAATGAATTTTCATATGATTTAGAGTGATGCTAGCAACTTCTAAGCCAATGTAAAAGGTATAAATGGCAATTTTAAATGAAGATTTGAATCATCAGCATCTATACTGATGTTATAAAATACTGGAAATCCAGTATTTGGAAAAATTAGTAATTTGTATTCCAAATATTGCAACTAACCTACTAAGGTTGTCATCTTCTACATTGGCAAGTGTAGCAACAATCCCAACAACATCCTTGACTAATGTAAGATGGGAAGCCTGTTTTCCATGTCGCACAGTGAGCTGGCACAAAATACCTGCAGCAGAATTTTCAAACTGTAGAATCTGCTTGGTTGTTTCCTCACTCCAATTAGAAGAATCATTATTGTTCCCAGTATTTGGAGGGGCTGAAGAATGATACTTCCCGAGAATAACTGATAAAATATTCATCAACCATTAGTAGAGTGAACATGGAAAAAGTATAATTGTATTGATTTAAGTTAATTCATTTCAACATTTAAGAAAGAGTTTACATAACAAAGCATCTATAAATTACTAATACCTTGCATATCAAGAATGGATTCTTCTAATTTGATTTTCTGGATTTTCAGCGCTTTTATATTCTCCTCATGCTGCTTGATTTTCATTCCCAACATTTGTAGATCATCTTGAAGTTTCTGCACAGTTGGGCTTTTTTAAGACTTCATATATATAGCTATCTGCTATCAAGTTCTGAGAAAAAAATTTTTAAACACACTTAAATTGTGCATCTCTTTATTTCAGTTACAATGAGCCTTGAAAAGAAGCACTCCATATATCGGGAATGGATGGTCACTTCGAGACTAAGAACTGATGGAGAATATAGGCATCTTTTCATAGCATTAACATCTTGACAGGTAAATCGATACTAATAATGGATGGGACAACAGCATAAAGAAGCACTGGATTCCATTGCAGGACCTGAGAACTGTAAATAATGGACTGCGCTTGAGAAAATCCCCCATTTTGACCTTCATCACGAGGAACTATACTGGTTTCCATTTTATCAACTTGCAGCAATGCTGATGAATCCAAGATGGATGGCTGCAATTCAACAAAACCCATTTATTTCTCACAAACACTGCAGCAAAGCATAGAACATGGGGAAGGAACCAGCTGGAAGCTTATGTTCATCACTTTCTCCATAACGCTAAACTAGTAGGTAAGTTACTATAGAGTCATATACAAATGAATCACAATGCTAAACATGGCTGCAAGCATAACCGTCAAATAGTTTCTACACAAAAATCTACCACAACATTAGTTAAGAGAAGGAAAAGACAGAAAATCCTGTAAATTCAAAGCTTGCAGTCCTAAATAGATAATGACCCTCAAATTTTTCTCATCCATTAATAATTACTCAGCATCTTTTTGTGAATTGCATCCACTGTCTTTCAAAATATGGAAAAACTTTCCAGGATAGAAGTCACCTGACATTATCAATCTTTTAGACTAGATAACGATATTCATAGTTCCATAGGAACGCAAATTTTTAAAAGCTTATATTTTGTAGCATTCCTCTAATAGTTGCTAGTAAGGTGAAGGTTAAATTGGCATTTTGCGAGTTTTTCTAGCACTCACATCCAATTCATAGAATAAGAAGAAGTTATCAAAAAGACACAGAATTAGATCACCGTCCATGGATAATTCTGTCATTCTTACAGACATGAAGAAAATGAACATAAATGGTACTCTCACATCATGTCGGTAATTTGTTTTGGAATACATTTGTACTCCTGATTTCTGGTCTACATTCCCAGCATGGATAATTCCGTCATTCTTAGAGACATGAAGAAAATGAACAAAAATGGTACTCTCACATCCTTAACCGATGTTGGGAATGCATACCAGAAATCAGGAGTACAAATGTATTCCAAAACAAATTACCGACATACAACACGGAAAGGCTTCCAGAACACTGATTTGGAACCCGACCCATAAGAGCAAAGAAGAGGGGAAAAAACTACCTGGAAACAGATCCCCACATACACAAGTCGACAAGAAAGATTGCCACTTTTATGCTCTACCAACAGACTGCTAAAACCATATTGACTAGAGAAAAAAAAATTCATGGATAGATTACAGAGAAAACCCGAGTTTAGATACAAACTTCACTAATCAACCTCAAAAAGAGGGGGGAAAACTCAGATAGAGAGATTAACGCAAAGCAAAGTAACATGCATACATCATAAAGGTGTCAATCAAAAAGTCATACCATAGATTTCAGAGTTTCCAATAGCCTACAAAAAATAGGAGGGCATGCGAAAGGGTATGATAGATCACACCAATTGGGATGTAGACGAAAGGGAAAGAAGGTTTTAGAAAATCTAAAAATGTTCTTAATTTAGAATTTAAAATTCACAGCATTGTATCGGAAACCAAACATGAGGTTAGGAAAGAAAACAAAAGAAGATGAACCTTATGATTGGAATGAAGCATAGCAGAGCAGGAGCAGGAGCAGCTGCGTTGATTCCCCCTCTCACTTTCCTCAGATACGCTCGTTGAAGGATTATTATTATTAAGGTTAATATAGACTTCTTCGTCAGTCCTGAACTTTTTATCAATTAAAATCTTTCAACTTATAATTGGTTTATATATTTACATTTCTAATTATGTTTAATTTGAATGCATTGATCCTAAGGGATAATAAAATAAATCAGAATTTCCTTTCCTGGCACTGGCAGAAACACAACATCTAACATTCATCACTGTAGACATGATAAGTTTGTTGGGAATCAGGAGATACAATTTGCTAATAATTTGAAAAATGAATGTTTGGAAAAATTCAATGAAGACAAGGAAATAACATAAATTCTCATTTATTAAAGATTTTTCACTTATCAAAAAAGTGTAATACACATATTGAAAATAATTAATTTAATGTTAAATTAAAAAATCGAAAAAAGAAGAAGAGAAGTATGTCTCATATAAGAAAATGAAATGATGTTATGCTTTTTGATGATGTGTTTTAGTTCTAACTGCAAGTGTATGGTATATTTACAGCTAACACTGGCAAGTACGGATAGATTTCATAAGGACTAGAATTACTAATACTTACTATCTTTCTATTATCTAGTTTAACAAATTATGATATTTATGATAATCAAATTCATAATTAAAATAATAAGCTAAAATAAATCATCACAATTGATTAACTAGAATAGAGATTAAACTAAGAAACAATTAAAGAAGAAAATGGTACCTGGAATTCAAAACCACTTTTGGACTTTTTATGAAATCACAATTTCATTAATCAATTTAATTTATAGTTCATTAGATCATAGAAATTCCTCATTTATGCGAATGCCTTTCTCAAAAGGTTTAGATCATAGAAATTCCTCATTTATGCGAATGCCTTTCTCAAAAGGTTGATTAATTTAAATCTCCTGCTCATTAAAACTCTTAAAATTGTATCAATCAATTTATGAATTTGACTAATAGGTTTGACCATAATTTAGAAGATTTATATCTACCTATCTCTAAGTTTGCACGTAACTTTTTTTAATTATGCTATATCTATTCATTTAAAGGATTTCTACATCTTAATTGCATGAAATCACACATGAATCAACATGTTAGTAATATTAATTCAAGAATAATTAAGAACACATAATTGAATCTCCATAAAACTAATGAACGAACTAAAATAAAATAAAATTACTACAAGGCCTATTATAAGGTTCATCTAATCCAAGTACTAATAAAGGTGTAATTCCTAATCATATAAGACATGACATCAAAACTAAAGGAAAAATAGAAAACTAAAAGAAACATGATGAAATCTGTTTTAATCTTTAAGAAGTCCACTTTAGATTGATGGAAATCCTCTAAATGTGTTTCCTTGTTCTTCATGCTTTTTATTTTTCCTAAGTTTTCAATTTTTGTTTCTTGAGCCTCTTTTTTACTTTTCCTCTTAATTTTGCTTTGCATATTCAAAAATTAGAGTTCTAGGTGGTACTTAGTCACCAACATGGGCATGTATGGTGTCCGTGTTGATTAAAAATCATAAAACTCTCGAATTCAAAATGAACAGGGTTCAAAAGGTAAACACAGTTATAGACACAAGTGTGTCCACATGACAAGAGCATATATAGAGTTCGTGTAACTCTATAGAATTGTGTTACCAATTATTTTGCATGAAACATGTCAACATGGGCATGTTACCATCAATACAGATGTGTACATCAATATAGGCATTTCCATCGACCATGTTGATTTTCATCATTTTTATAACTTAGTCAAAACATCTCCAAATCGCCCTAAACTTGTCCCAATTTGTTCCTTTTGCTCCAAATCATTGAGTTACAACATAAAAGTGCAATATAAAGAATGAGAGTGATTTAAAGAGTTACAAAGGAGCTTCTCACATCACAACTTGCCAAAGTAGTTCCTTTAATAAACATTCTACAATAGAGTGAATCCAACTACGTAAGGCACCATAGGTTCAGTAGTTGATGGCTCTTTAACGAGGAAAATAGTTAAAAAAACACATGATTTGTTAGAAAAAATGGAAAAACAACAACTGTCTATAGACTTCGGAAAGAAGTAAACACTGACCATCATTTAGGGATCAAAAGGGAGTGCTTGTTGTGGATTCAGTGACAACATTAGAGGTTAAAGTGGAGAACCAAGCCAAACAATTAAATAGCCTACAAGCCACTTCTTCCAGCCTACTCAAGGTAATTTACCATGGATGCAAACAATGTGGACAAGAAAGTTATGTCTTAACTGATTGCTTCCTAGTAGAAAATAATAACATAGTGCAACTCAGCTTTATGGGAGCACACTATAGTCAAGGAGGTAAAAATCCTTACTCTAATACTTATAATCCTGGGAGGAAGGAACACCCAAATTTTTTTGGTCCACCAATGTAGGAAATCCTATGAGAGCTCAAAGCCCAATAGGATTTCAATAGGATTTCAAAAAGATAGGCTCAATTCAATGGAATTAAAAGTGGATAAGCTAATGGATGTGCTAAATCCATGTCCATGATCTAAGATGAGAACCAAAAGAGGATGGTAACCAAGTTTGATCAAATTATAAAGAACCATACAGCTTCCATTGATAATCTGGAGGTTCAAATGGGCCAATTAGCCAATACGTTATCAACACAAAAGGTAACTTGAAAGAACTAGATAGTTAACATAAAGTGCAAGTTATAACAATTGGGAAATCCAAGTAGTTATTTGATCCAATCTTATAGTATTTCAGTTTTTAGTGATACTTAAGGAACCTTTAAGCAGTTATAAACAAGTACACTTTTTATTATTGAGTAGTAGCCTTTATTTAAGTGCTAAAGCCTAACTACGTCTTTAGTTTAGCTTGTGGGCAAGTAATTGACCATTGACAGTGTTTACTATAGTATTTGATCAACTTTTGTTAATGTGCAAATTCCTTCAAAAATATTCTTTTGTTTCTGACCACCCAAATTCCATAAATTATGTTACTTTAAACCAACTTAGACATAATACAATCTACATCTTTTATCCTCTAGTTTTTATTACACCAGAATATCATATTTTTCCATTCATTAAGGGAAAATATATATAGGTATAATCTTGTTACAAAACTCAAAATTCTCCTTATATACTGAAAATCAAAATATAGGTGCTTCACAGATTTGGTAGCTTAATTGCATAACTCACAAATATCAGATAATTGGAGAAAACTTTCATCTTACTTCAACTTCCCTTTAATAAGAATTTAGAGAATGATAAAGGCCATAGGGTGATCATACCAACTAATTCATATTAGGGGATTCAGGATTTATTCCATTAATAGCTTCCTACAAGTGTTATTTGTAAAATTCCCTAAAGGATGTCTCCTTTATCTGATATGATCCTCTTAGTTTGGACAGAGTTGTATAATAAGGTTGCTTGTTGTAGATTAGTTGGAGTTGAGACTGCTATGTTTAGTTAAAGCTTCAAACAAAGTTACAATATCTACAATAGAAACCTTTGAAGATCTGAGTTCCTCTACTTCAAATAAAGGTCCTAAATTGGACCAATTGTCATTCCAAATGGAGGTTAAAGTTTCGATACCAATCTTGTAAATTAACTTCAGGCTATATCTTCGCTTCAACTTTAGTATGTGAGACAGTGTCCATAAAGTATCGTATTTAGGTTACAAATTCCAAAAGGCTTAAACCCTTTATATAATATGAATGAACCAATTTCACCAATAATGAGTTTTTTTTTTCATTTAAGAGCCTCTAAGATGTTTTAATCATGTGTACTTATTTGGTAATTCTAATATGTAGAATTCCAAGTGCCCCATCCCCCCTTCTTTCTTATCCTCATAGAGATCTTTCCATTTTACTTTAATTAAGAATTCGAAGTCCCCCCTCTTTCTTATCCCTATAGAGGTCTTTCCATTTTACTTTAATTAAGAAACTATTACTAACACCTTCAAAATAGATAAACTTCCTTAGTATCTTTTCAATGTCCTTGCTTATATTTTTTTTAGAACAAAAAATGAGATGACTAATATACAAACATGTTGTTTAACATTGAATCAACCAATTGTATCTACTAGACATAAATTAACTCTTGTTAAACCAACTTATACCTTAAGAATTTCTCCTTTTTAGTAGAGGTTTATACCTTGTCTAAGTGGATCTCCTGGAGGTTATTATGATACGTAAATATGTAATTGGAGGTTTGGGTGCCATTAAGCTTATTTTATAAGCTAAGTAGTTAAAAGTTGAACCTGCATTGATGGCTAATGTTCGATAGATCTTTTATTATTTATAGAGAGACTTGAAAGAGTTTTAAAAATATTCAAATTTATCAAACACACAATCATTAAATTATGATATAATTTGGAGAAAAGCATCAAATCATCAACAAATGATAAGCTAGTTATTCTTAAAGACTTGTATTTATAATGGAATTTGAAGCTTTTATCTTAACTAGTCATATCTTTTATCAATCTTAAAAGGATCTCCATTATACAAATGAAAAGGCAAGGTTAATCAATTTTGTAGGCTCCTTATTAACCAAAATACCATAGGAGACGGTAATTATATATTGAGGAATCCATTTAAAGAATATTATAGGAAAGACAAAGGCTTATAAAGTATTTTGAATGAAGTTATAATCCAATGAAACAAATGATTTATCAAAGTAAACTTAACGACATAATTCTTGTTAGAATCTTTCCTATTATATTTCTTAAACAATTCTTGGATAAGAATTACGTCATCTCATATTAATCTTTCCTTAATGAATGCTCCTTAAGAGTTATCCTACATTTGTGCAATCACTACCTTTGACCTATTAGCTAGTATTTTTGCAATTATCTTATATATTATGTTATAATAAGAGATAGGAAGAAAATCTTTTAAATATTTAGGGGATCATACCTTAGGGATAAGACAATTGTGTGTCTTATTTTGTTCCTTTAAGATGCTCCCATTCTTGAAAAATTCAAGGAGTGCATCAATCAGCACATTTTTTTAGTTAAAGGCCATGATTTGAGAAATAGGCATTAAGACCATCAGGTCTGAGTGTCTTATCAGGGTGAAGAGAAAACAAAAAGGCTCATTAACATATTTAGCTTCATAGTGTTTAGTTAAAGACTCAGCTAATTAGGAAGATATTTGTTTCTTAATAATGGATTTCACTAGACTAATGCTGGATAAAGCATCAATGTTTCTTCCAACTATTTTGGAAAAGAATGTATAGTCTTTTTAATGTAAGTCTTCTTTGGAGGTTAACTCACAATCATTTTCATCTTTTAAAAAGATAATTTTGTTGGTATTCCTTCTTGTAAGGAGAGTTATACGGAAAAAAAAAAGTGGTTTTTCCAATGTCTTAGACTTTTGCCTCAGTAAGAAAATGTTATCTAATATTAGGGGGATGGGAGTAATATTATTTACCAAATCAATTTATTTTGTTTTTTCATTGGGATTGGTTTTTCTTTGTATATCCTTATTCTATATTTTATCAAACTCTTTGAACCACAAAAGGTGTCTCTCTTCTCATGCCCCTGAATCCATAAATGCTAGCATAAGATTAAAAGATCACCCGACATATAATTATTACCTCCTTTTCCTTAATTGTTCATTATGGGTGCTTCATATAAAGCATATTGACCTTTCTTAATATTCTTCGTTTCCTTTTTAATAGCTACCTGAGTGCTAGAGCATTTTTTACTATTTAGTATTTTTAAGTTCATTATTAACTAGCTGCAACTTCCTTATACAAATAAATAACTTACTACCCCTTATATTGACGTTAAGAAAGAGCTAAATGAAAGGCTTCCAACTCATTCAATTAGTTGTTAAATTGAAATAGGAATTTCCTTCTTTATTAACTGAGAATGCTTTGCACCAGAATTGGGGTATGATTAGATGACAATTGAAAGTTGTTTTGTTGCCTATAAAGCTCCCTATCCATAATTCATTAACCATAGTTCTATCCAACTTCTTCCTCCCTAGCTAATTCCCTTTTTTTGTTTATCTATGTGTAAAATTACCCCTCCTTTCTAAGGTCTATTATATGGATTTGATTAGAATGGTCTTTGAGTTCACTAGTATGATTCTTCAAACTAACATTCCCTTTAGCTTTTGATAAGTGCATCATGCTATTGAAATCCCCTATGATCATCCATGCTTATGCAGATTTCTGTCAATATCTCTAATTTTGTTACAAATAAAGGTTCTTTGAAGGCTGTAATTGAAAGCACAAACAATTAAGATATGGAAACTTACATTTGTGTGTTTCATCTTAATGAGTAGATGTATTAGTTTTTTTTCCTTTTAGAGCTACTCCTTATAACTCTTTGAAAGTTAGGTTTTGATTGCGAATCACTTGTAAATTTTCTAGTCAGATTTCCAGGAGTTTCCGGGTAAACTTCTTTTAAATTCTTATTAGCTACGTCCCTTTGATTGGATGGTTCCATAGCCTCCATATCCCCTTTTGATATATAATGGACTTGAATTCCTTCAACTTCTAGAGTAGGATTCACACCATTTTTAGTGGTACTAGAGAGGTCATATTCTAAAAGGTTATTAATGGGATTCTTCTCTCCTTCAACATTAGAAGAGTTGATCTAATGATTTTTCTCTGAAAGTTCAACATCTAATGTTATTATTTCCTATCTCATTCTTAGCATTAATGTGTACAAGTTCCATATAGTCCTCTCGCTGGAAAAGCTTCCTAGTTGGCTTCCAAGTTTATTGAAGTTGATTTTTTCCTTTAATTATAAAAAACTCTAACACTATCCTCAAAGAGGTTATCAACTTCATCTAGTCTTAACAGAGGGTCATTTTCTGGAAGTTTTTTAGCAAAGATAGTTAACACATATACTCTGGCATAACTAACCCTTTTCAAGCTAGTTATCACTTCATCAATGCACAAAGTCTTACCTAAATACTTAGTTAAGTGACTTAGTCCTTTATTTGTCCAATACTCAAGATGTATATTGTGAAACTAAACCAAAAAGGGATCTAATTCTGCCTTAGTTCATGGAGCTTGATTCATGGTTTCTAGAATTGAGGGAGAAGAGGTGCTAATACATTTTAAGCTTAGATAGAGGAGCAAACTTGAACAAAAAGACATAATCACCATTAACACTTCCTGTTATCTAAGGTGCTTCAAATGGTTATTTGCCTAAGTGTTCAAATCTAGGAATAAAGGCCTTTAATTTATAAAATAAAGTAGTTTAGCTTCCAATTTTATTTCTTCTCCCTTGTGAATATCAATTACTAAATCTATAAGAGCTAGGAGGACAATAATGAAGGTTGAAGGATGGTGAAAGATATCTGAGAACTTGTTTCTAAAACTTCCTAGTATTACCTTCAAGCATTGGATTCACAGTAGAGACTTAAGGTATTTTTTGGCTTGATATATAGAACTATAGGGGCTTAAAATGTAGGTTAAGGTAGTAGCATGTGAAGTGATAGAGACCTTAGAAGCTAGAAATGACTCTGAAAGGGTTTTAGGAATATTATACAAGGATGGAAAGTCCTCTGTGAGAAGAAGTAAAGTTAATGACATTTAACTAAAAAAGGAAAGAAGGAAGAGAACTAGAAAAACTAAAGGAAGGGAAAAATAGTGGGAATTAAAAGACAAGACTTTAATGGAAAGGTTTCTTGAGCTAGAAGAAAAGGAAAATAATAGATAACTAGGGAAGTGAAAGGAGGGAGAACACAAAAAAGAAGACATTAAGAACAATTAAGGATCAACTAAAGAATAATATACCGAGGGAGGAAGGTAGGTGAAAAACCAAAAGAGCTCCTAGCAAAGGAGAGCTCTATTAGGAGAACAGATATGCTATTGAAGACTAGCTTAAAGTGAGGTAAGACAAAAGCTTCAAAAATGAAACACTAAGGTATTAGTTAAGGAAGCCAACACATCACCATACATGATCATGCATCTCTTAGGCTATGTTTGGTTGAGGGTTTAATAATGGAATGGAATGAAATGTAATATCCATCATTTGGGATGAGAGTTTATAATGGAATAGAATGTAATAGGATGGAAGGGAAGGGAAGGTTTCATATTAAGTCTCATTCCATCCTAAACAGTAAAAATGAAAACTTCCGATTTGGAAGGTTTAGGATGGAATGTAAAATGATAAACAACTTTACACTATATTACATTATAAACCCTTCATCTAAACAACATTTCACTATATTACATTATGAATCCTTCCATCCCTCCCAAACAACAATTTTTTAATATTACATTAATTTATATTCCATTCCATTATAAACCATTTCATTCCATTCCATTCCGCTCTATTCCATTAAAAACCTTACGTCTAACCAAACAAAGCCTTAGGTAGAAACTATAGTTTCTCTCTCCTTAAAATCCTCATTACTTGCCTATAACTTTCCACTATATTTTACTTTTTTATTATTTGTTGTTACTAAATTTATTTCTTAGAAGAAATTAGGTAGTCTAGGAACTATTAAGCAAAAGAAGGCATTTATGATTCTCTTTTTAGGGTATTTCTATTTATATTTATCCTTACTTTAAACCCTGACCATAATTATCTATTGGAAGTGAAATTTTGATGGTGCCTAGTAGACATATGTCAATTATCAATTCCGATCCTTTCTCCCTCATATGATTAAAACTTTGGGGAAATAGGTAGAATATTATGACTAGTAATGTTGGTCACTTTACAATTTTTTATTATAAGTTTCACTCTTTCTTTAGAAATAGTTACCCATTAAACCTAGTGAACAAGTCAATTTAGACGCCTCTTTATACTGTAAGCCTATAGGATTTTTTATAAATATTAAGGTTTACTTCTAAAAGGAATCAACTCATTATTATTAATTGATATATCCTAATTTCCTTTTATTATGCATTAATTTAATAAATTGGTACATAACTAATTTCGATAATCATACATCAGTTTTACTTTTGTAAGGATAGTCTATTCACATTATAGTCTATCCATATCATAGTGTGTGAAATTTAGAAAAATTATTTTTGTCAAATTTCATTTAAAACATTTATCATACCGTTAACATAAATTTTAATTCATACTAACAATTTTGGCTTCATTGTGATATTAAACAATTTCAATACTCATTTCATCCTGAGAGATTAGTGGTTTATTCCTTGAATCATTAAATTACACATTCTTATTTATATATCTAAGTAATTGAGTCTTTCTTTTATAAACAATTTACCATTACATAAAATTGATATTCTGGTCCAAATTGTTAGAAAAACAGTTATAAACACTTAATTTTGATCTATATATTGCAATTTGTTATAAGCTCTCCAGAAAAATAAGAAATCAAAACTTATTTTATTCAATAAACTTTTTAAACTTAGATTTGTTTAGTTTCCCTTATGGAAAAACTTTCATAAACTTTAAATTTTTTATTTTCATTTAGACAAATTTAAATTTTCTATTTATTTGTTTAACTTCGCTAAAACTACATATGTGTCGCTTAATAATTTGCAATAAGAATATTTTTAATATTTAGTGAAGTTAAATTATATGGTTATTACCTTATTCTTTATAGATTCCACATGTAAAGGGGAAAGCAACAATTTCTTCCCTGTTATAAAAAATGATATTTGAAAGATTTTGTGTTAATTATCATTATGATCCTATTGAGAAAAAGGAATTTTCTTTAAACAAAGCCCTCGTTAAGAAAAATATGCTTCTTTTTCCCTTCCACAAACTTTCAGTTTTTGGATTGAGTCCCTTGAAAATCATTTGCCTTCTAGTAAAGAACTAGCTCTGTATGTTAATGGAATATCTGATAGTTGTATAAACATCAATCACTTTAAAACATTTGGGATTTGACTATAAGACCATCTGTTAACATCCATATCTCGACATAATACTATTAACAATTAACTTGTATCCCTGTAGTGAATTTGAATGGGGTATTTATTTCCATATCCCATATTACAATAAACAGGATTTTTTTTTGCTACGATTTGAAATTTGTAGCTAAGAGTTACTTTTTAGTTATGAAATTTTAAAATCATAGCCTATTAAAACAATACCTTTAATTTAAAACATTTCGTAGGTTTTTTAAAATTATTAGTTATGTTTAGAATAGGCTACATTTTATAGTCATAGCTAATCAGATTTAGCGACACTTTTTAGCTATAAACTTAGTATTGAAGTAAAAGGTTTTTAGCTACGAAATATTTTTGTAGCTAATAAGATTTAGCAACATTTTTTAACTGCACTTATTCTTGTGGCAAAATGTTTTAATCTACAAAATATTTTTTATAGTTAAACAAAAATATGTTCTAGATCCTATAACTATCAGCTACGAAAATAAATTTGGTAGTTAAAAATCTTTTGCTACAAAAATATTTTCATAGAGAAAAGAAGAAGAATAAAAAACAATGAAAACGACATCATTTTGTTCGTTAAAAAGACGTCATTTTGTCCACTACATTGATGTCATTTTCTCCATACTGATAATATAAAGACACTACCTCTCTGATTTTTCTTCGCTTATCTTCATCTTCCAACAATTTGCAGCATCTGTACTACCTATTCACCAATTTGAAACATCTGTACTGCTTATTCAGAAGGGTTCTTCTTTTCTTGGTAATTATGTTTTCAATTCATTCTTAGTTAATGTAAGTTAAGGCTGAGTCAATTAGTTAATGTAGAGTTATAATAGGTGTTAATTGGCTTTTGATAGGAGTGAATAATGGACTGATGTGCATCCTTTTTCTCACCTTTACCCACCTCTCTCTTTATGGAAACCTTCATTTCTCACTGTTGCGATATGTTACTGTAAGTTGAAAAATAAGGATTATATACCTAAATGCGTGTACAATTTGTATCTATGATATTACTAGGAAGATTTCTACTTTAACAAGTAGGGTCGGGGTGAAGTTCCTAATGGGTTTAAATGAAAGCTTTGAAACTTTTAAAAGTCAGATCTTATTAATGGAACCTTTTCCTAGTATTAATAAGATGTATTCACTAGTCTTAAGAGATGAGAAATAGAAATGTAACAATCGTTCTTTACCTAAACGTTTTTAGAGTTTTGTTATGCTTCTTAAGTTTTTAGCAAAGTTTTTGAGAGTTCTGTTATGCTTATTAAGAATGATGATATTAATATTCTAATTACAAATGTAGTCCAACCAGGAGGTGTTGAAGCTCATGATAAGGAAAGTAGACATTAAATCAAATCTTATGGTTATTACTTCTAAATTTAGAGGTATGTTTAAAACTTATTGTTTGAATTCTTGTGAAAGTATAAGTAAATCTTAGATTTATGGATTGTAGACATAGTAGCCACCAACCATATGACTCTACTTCTAAAAGTATTCTACCAACCTATCAAATTATGAACACCAATACCAATATTTTTACCTAATGGCAACTATACCTTTGTTACATATACTAGAGATGTCAAATTGCATTCAGATATGTCCTAACAAAAAGCTTTATAGGTGCCAAATTTTAAGTATAAATTGTTATCCGTTAGCAAACTAATAAAAGTCTCAAAGATCATAGTGACATTTTACCCTACCGGATATGTGTTTTGGGCCCAAAATAAGGTCATATTAGTTAGCAAAGAACAAATAAGACTCTACAAACTTGATGCTTCTAGTTTTTTGTTTGCACCATCTCAATTGTACTTTATAATGAAGAATGAACAATTATGATTAGAATTTGCACAAAATTTCATGTTCACATTGCAACTGGAGTTAAATAAAGGAAATTTTTTTTGTTTAAATGTTATTCTTCTATTTGGAACAATAGATTGGGTTCATGCTTCCTATTCTAAGATAACTCATATTTCTTAACTACAAAACCTTCTACCTAAAATTTTTTTGTCTAGTTTGTCCACTTACAAAAAAAAAAAGATTACCCTTTCTTAAAAGCATCATGGTCTTTCAAAGGATGTTTTAGTACATTTTTATTTAAGGAGCCTTAAGTGAAAACTTTAACTAGAACTCAATATTTCTTAACTATCATTAATGATTTTTCACGTTGTGTATGGACATATCTTGTTGGACCCCGATTTTTCTTATTACTATATGATAGGGATTAATTTTATTTTTGTTGCGATTAGGTATAAATCATGATGTTTTTGAGGGATATAATTTTTTTTTAGGAGAAATTGAGATTTATTTTTGGAAGCATATGGTGATAATTGAGATTGAAAAAAAATAAGAGTTAGT
>JANQAP020000172.1:9171618-9183290 GCA_026874005.2 Erythroxylum coriaceum
TCATGATTTATACCTAATCGCAACAAAAATAAAATTAATCCCTATCATATAGTAAGAAGAAAAATCGGGGTCCAACAGGTAACATTTATGTTGTTAATGCGATTAATGTATCATGAGAGTGTTTTTTCTATTGTCTTTTTCTAATGTTGGTAACATTTATGTTGTTAACGCAATTAATGCTGATGATTGAATGTATCTTAATTATGATGATTGAATGTAACATGAAAGAGCTCTTACCATCGTCTTATTGTAATATTATTAACATTTATGTAATTTTCTTATAGATATCCAACAAAATGGAACCTGGTAGAAATAAAGGGAATAAGGTGGCAGCTATTAAAATTAATGAGGGATGTGCAACTTTAACCTGATTAATCAATTAGTGCCAAAAATTCAATTCCTACCCAATAACAACATTCTACTTAAAACAACAATGAAATTAGTCACACAGGTTTAAAATTTCTATACCTTTAATATATATCTTTTACTTATCATATTCTTTTTTTATACATAATAAATAAAACTTGTTCTAGGACATTGCCATAACAAAGCAATAATAATATTCTTCCTTCAAGTTATACACAACAATTTTATTTTACCTCAAATAATAATGAAGCTACTAGTGCAGGTTTGTTAATCTTGAATACCTTCAACTTGTTAATCTTTAATACCTTTAACTAGACTTATGCTCAAATATATATTTATATATTCTAATATTTTCTTATAATTATTCATTGGTTTTTAGATTCCAATGCTAGTATTAGAAAAAGATGTAGAGATAAAACTAGAGATTATGAATTACAAGGAAGAGATAAAACTAGAGGTTATGAATTGCATTATGCAATTCATAACCTCTAGTTTTATCTCTACCTCAATGAATTGCATGTTATCAATACAGGTTGATGCTCAGCAAGGTCATCTTATAGATAAGGTCTAATATGCAAAATTGTCAAGTGAGTAGGGGCTAATTGCAAGAACAAAATTACCTTTTTTGAAATATGTTAAGGACATGAAGGAAGATAATTTGCTTAAAAATGCTATGGATAAAGTTGCGGTAACTTTTCAAAATATTTGTTTATATGCAATATTATTTCAAAGATTTTAAGAATAATTACAATTTTACTTTTGTTCACAGCTGAAATTGAATATCGGGGATATTGAGAATCTGTGTATTTCAAAATGTGTAACTTTAATATTAAAATAAAAGACCAGGGATCATCATTTCAAGTTGCATAAGTATTATAAATTTTTTCTTCTGATGTGGAGGCATGAAGCCATATTCCCAAATGAATTTTTGAAGAGAATTGGAATAGTTTGTATGATTATTGGGTTGAACCAAAAGTTCTGGTTTTTTTACCATAATGTTTGCTTGCATTAATCTTATTAAATGATTTTATTACTAAGTTATGTTTTTTTCTTGATTTATGAAAATTGCGAGAAGGCAAAGGTCAGTAGATTAAAAATGAAAACACCTCATAATTAAATGTCAAAGTCATTTGTAGTTGTCCAAAATGAATATATAAGATATATATTTGTAAGTTATACTTAAATCAATAAACTATACATTATTTATTGTGACTTGTATTTTTGTTTCATAAAGAGTGAGAGGGAATTACATGGACAAGAGTGTGATAGGATCATACTATATAAAGTAACTCATTATAAGAAAGGTAAAGAATGAGTGTCAGAAGAAGGAAAAAAATAACTTTGTAAGTATAAAACGTTGTTCAATATTTTTGTTCATTTATTAATGTAGTAGAAATCATTTATATGTGGATTGAATATTTATTTTATTTTATTATTTTTGGAATAAGATGCAAGAGTTATTAGAGAAGTTTATGTCTTATAGGAATGAGCTCAATAGAGAAGACATTTGTCATACAGTACTTAGTACTCATTTTAGCTTTTTGAAAGGTCTTGGCTATGGCCCTAAGCCAAATATTTCAACCTTAACATATAAAATAATCAATGAACACCTTCAAGATGAAACAACAAGCCTAAGGTTGCATTATAAGTTGAAGTAATTAGGGGACAAGAAACTTGTGCAAAATTAGCAAAGTATGATATGTTATTCAAAAGATTCCTTAGCTCAAACTATGACAGAAATAAAGAGGAAAGTGAAGGGTATTAATTCTGTCTCCTATATTTTTTCTTTTCACTTCATATATGAAATATAATCTAAATTTAATAATTTTTTCTTGGATTATAAAATGGATGAAGATGCAACTGATAAGTGATTATGTTGCAAGAGAAAAATTTATATGGTGTTTGTTTTAATCAGAACTAAATACTTACTATATGAATACTCACAATGTTTTTAGTTACTTTTAACTAATGTTTTGGATGATTATAGGTACATGGATATGGACAACACTAGGTAGTCATTCAAGTTATGCTCTAATATTTTTTTAATTTGGGAATCACATATTCTAATTTGTAAACTGACATATTTATTTATTGTTTTGTCTATAAGAATTGTTCAAGTTGTCATTAATATCTTGTATAAGAACAAATGATCATTCTTTAATGTTATATTCTTCTTCGATATAATTTAATGATATTTATATAATTTTACTTTATATATACAATACTCGATATTTTGAATTAATAGTATTTTTCTATGAGTTAATTTTATAATAATAAGCAAATAATTCACAATTAAAACCATTTCAATACATTATATACAAAATATATTATTTAATATCATGGACTAAAAATGTAACAAATAACATATTGTGACATTATTAAAAATTTAGCAAATAAAATTTGGCAACATTATGAAAAATGTAGCAAATAACTTTTGGCTATATTATAAAAAACATAGCTAAAAACATTTGATTACATTATAAAAAATGTAGCTAATAAAATTTTGTTCCATTATGAAAAATGCAGCTAATAGTTTATTGTTATGAAGATGAAAATGTAACCAAAAACTATTAGATACAATTTATTTTTATTGTAAGTCATTTGGCTCAAATTTGTCCTCACCAACGTTTGATTTTTAGCTACATTTTTGTAATGTTTTATCTACGAAAAAATTTCATAGCTAATACTTTTTATCTATGATTTTTGGAAATGTCATCTATAGTTTTCAACTTTAGTGAATTGGCGACAATTTATGTGATGAAACCAAAACATCAAAAATAACTATAGGCTACATTTTTTAGACAATTCGCTACATTTTTTCATAGCCAATTGTCTACTTTATTGTAGTGCCACCATATAACTTGTAGCTCTTAGATAGTCTTCGAGAATGTAATCGGCCTGAAAAACATTTCATTTGAATACCATGAAAAAAAGTACCCTTAAAATATGCCAACAAATAAAAAGAAGAAGAAGCAATAGAAAATATGAGTCTTGAGGTATTAAAAAGATACCAAGAACAAACATCACTATAGTTTGATCACCTAGAGGAGGTTAGCAATATATAGTGTTCATACTGATTTGTGGAGAAGTTAACAAGAAATAAGAAGAGAAAAAGAGAGAAGATGAGAGAGGAGAAAGGATAGAAATTGAGATTTTATTGTCAGTAACTTTTTTATTTTTGGGTCTCACTTACAACATAAGATATATATATTTGGCAAGAGACCACAAAACAATGAAAATATTATTTCTGTGATGGAGTATTGATAAAGAAGTTAAATTGGAGTTCACATTAAACGCTTATGAAACGTTAGGATTCTTTTTTAATATATCAAAACATTTTGGTTTAAATTAAATTCTGTTGAAAATATTAGGGTCAAATTTAACCCTTTTTCTTAATGTAAAACGCCAAGCATGAAAGGAACATAGATACAAATGGATTAAACGACATTGGTGTAAGTATAAAGAGAGAGCAAGACAAACTATGAATTGGTAAACATCATTAGAAAATGGAATTGATGAGCAAGAAAATTTCCATTCATCACCTTAAACATACAAGGGTCTTTTTATTATGGCTAAACCATATAACAAGGATCACCAAATCTTCACTCATGATGGAAAATATAGAAATCCTAAATCTAGGCCATCTAAAGGCTATAATCCTAACCATATATTCAAAACAAATCCAATTAATCTAAAAGATGATTGAAAAGTTTGTTTTTCTTTAAGCGACAATTTTTTTAATTTATCCCATTAGTTTTTTATCAAGTTAAAAATAAAAATGTATGATTTTTATGTATATAATTTAATTATATTTACATTTTCAATTAGATTTTTATACATATGATACTTTTATATATTTTTTGTAATTGATGAGAATATTTAAAAATCAAATATTTTTGTAGAAATTGAAATATATTGAATAAAATAAAGTTTAGTAAAAAAACTAGTTAGTTATAGACTTCTTAATTATTTCAACCATTAAGGAAACATCAAGTACTAAGCAAAAAGGCTGCTTAGAATTGAGATCAAAATCTAAACAATTAGTTATGTCCTCTAGCATCTCCTACTCCAAAACTATGTTTTTACTAAAGAAAAAAACATCCTTGAGAGAATTGCAAGAACTTCTTCACCTGAAAAGCAAATTGGTCTTCGTACTAACTTTATTAAAAGTTATCATTACTAGGCAAGGCTATTTAAACTTCCTTATGCCATTTATATATTAAGATCATTATACTTTTAACTCCTACAGGAAATCTCCAATTTTTCACCAATGAAAGGATGCTAATAATGACAAGTTAATGACCCATCAGCTACTCTCTGATGGATTAAATGATTTTATTTAGAAGATTATAAAAGCTTCTTTGAAAAACAATCAAAACCAATTAGTTTCTCAACCTTTTTTGGCTAACATATTTAAGGAAGTTTGTTATTTTTTATTTATGAAACTATCTTCATAGATATCTTCAAAATGACCTAATATTTATGTTTTAATTTCTCTTAAAAATTATAAGGTTCTTCTCTTTACATACATCAGACACTAATTTTCCAAAGATAATTCTAAAGCTAGTATATTCCTATTTGTTCATCCATCTTCTTTGAGTAATCCAGATTAGAATATCCTTCTAAGTGGTATGTGGGCATGATAAGTTAAATTTCTTAAGCACTTCAAAAAAAAAACATTGTATTCACATTAAAAAAGTATATGCGTAATAGATTCATGATATGAGGAGCACAAGCAACCATTGGTAGAGATATTGATCTTATAACGTGCTTTGTTACCAGTTGAGAGTCTTCATTAACAACTAGCCAAAGGATGAACGAAATCTTTATAATATCATGTTGAAACCAAAATAGTTTATACCAATACATTCTGGGTGCTCTATTCCATATTACATGTCTTCAAGAGTGGTTTGATAAAAATACCTAAAGGGTGTTTGAACTAGATAATGGAATCACTTATGGTAGAGTCAAAATTAGGATCAATAACCATAATTTCTTATCTAGTGCTTTAATTAAGATTAAATTTTTTCTCTTGAAGCACCTTATTATTAGTTGCCATTGGTAGAATGTAATCTCTAAAATGTTAAAGAGCATTAATCTTTATTAGTTCCAATTATATAATCAAAAGTTTGTTATAGAATCTTCCCCTAGTCTATGTTTGAAACACTATCTTATTTAGTGTCTGACCATGAAGGTATAAAGCATGAACTAAGAAATGTGATATTTTGGAACATAGGATTAGAAATTTTCAAGCTTTAAGTAATGTGAGTGAATCCATTTAACCTAAAAGGATTCTTTATCGACAAAATTTTTCTACTTAGTTGTAAAGTAATAACATTAAGCCCTCGTTCATTTCTTGGTAAACAAACATTCTAATACTTTAACAACACAACCACTATTAATGTCTCTAGATTATATAAAGCTTCCTAATAGTTTTTTAATTTATTTTATCAAGCTAGTAGGAAAGATAATATAAGCTAACCAATCTGTATAAAATGAGTTTAAAATTAGGTTTATCAATTGGATCCTTATAATAAAAGACAAGTATTTATTACACCAATTATCGATCCTCTTTTGGATTCTCACAATAAGAGGAATAAATTTAGAATAAGTAGGTCATTTTTAGATATAGGGACCCTTAAATTAGTGAATGAGAGGTTTTTTACTTAGAGAACAATGAGATTGGAGATCCAGTTTGATAAGTGGGAAGCAAATGAAGAGACATAAACATGACTCTTTCCTTTGTTCATTTCCAAACTTGAAGTCTCTTTGAACGTTCCATTGGTTGTCTCCATAAAAAAGGAGTAGATCATGAGTAAATGAAAAAATATAAATACCTAGTTTATCAAATTTGTTATTAAAATTAAAGCTCCTTTCAACACTGATCACTTGCTTCATAAGTCTAGATAATACTTCCATGCTTAAGGAGAATAAGTAAAGGGATAAAGAGTCCCCTTGACTTAACCCTTTTATCCCCATTAATAAGAATTTTTAGAGCTTAATTGAAAAGTATGCCAAAAGATACAATTGTAATGCATTGCTTAATCCATTTAATAAACTTTAAAGGAAGCATAAATGAATTCCCAATTGATAAAGACAAAAGCCTTATGGAAGTCCACCTAATTGCACAACTTTTAAAGGAATGTTTTTTGGTATAGTTCTTAAATAATTTTTTTCAAGGAGAATGTTATCCTTATATGTCTCCTATATATATATGGTCCTTAAGAAATATTGATGAGCGGCTTGAGAACTAGCTTAAGTATAGGTGATAGAAACTTTAAAATGATTTTTTCAATTGTATTACAACATGAGTTTAGTATAAAATCCTTTAAGGAAAAAGGATTTTCCAACTTAGGAATGAGACTCGCAAAAGTATTTTTGATCTATTTTAGTATGGAGCCCTTATTAAGGAATTCTAGCATAAATTTTTTCGTAATATGTTTGGTTAAATACTAGCATTTTTAGAAGAAAAGGCATTAACCCATCTGAATTTGATGTTTTGTTTAGTTTAAGGCTAAACAATGTTATTTCCACATAATAGGAATTAAAAGGAGAGAAATAGCCGCTACTTTAGCTTCTAGAATCCTATCTATACTGAAGGAATTTAGCAGTTACAAGGAAAGAAGGGAGTCTATAGATAAGCTTAAGGTCTTAGAGAAGTAATCAAAAGTTTCTTACATGAGTTCATTTTAAGAGAAAGTAACAGAGCCATCTTCTCTTGGGATGCAAATAATTATATTTTAATTTTTCCTTATAAAAGCATCCTTGTGAGAGAAAGTAGCGTTTATATCTTCATCATTAAGCTACCTTTTTTTACTTGAGCAATAAGTAATTAACTTTTACATCTTGAGCATATATTCCCTTTTCTTGTAAAAATGGATTTAACATATCAATAAGAAGAAGTTAGATCTGAATCAGCTTTCAATTAGCCTCAATCACTAAAGATTATGTTTTAATATATCCAGACTAACTGAGCTATTTGAGCTCATCTTTAATCCACTTAAGCTTCCCTATACAGAAAAAGGAGTTAGGACCCTGAATGGAGTGATTCAAGTCATTGATGATAGCTTCTTTCAATCCTTCATCATTCACCAAATTATTCTTAAATTTTAAAGGGAATGTTATTTTCACTATTGTTGACAAATTGAGAATGGATATATAAATGCAATATAAAAAAGGGGTTGTTAAATTTTGACTTGCTTTCAAAGAAAGCAGTCATCCAATGTAAGTTAACCATGGATCTATCTAATTTCTTCCTTAAGAACCATTTGTTTTATTACTTATTAGACCATATGAAGAATTGGCTTTCAATTTTAAGGTCTACCACTTCAATATTACTCATGCATTTTCGAAGCTCATGATCAAAGAGATTTATATTACTTGCAACTTTTTTTTTTGCTTCCATAGGATGCAAGATATTGTTAGAATCACCTCACAACAACAAAGACCTTAGTTAACTATATAAATATCCTATAACTTGCTCTATAATTCCTTTCTTTAAAAGAAAAAAATTAAGAGGCATAAATATAAGTAACTGAAATGCAAATCTTCTCTTACAAGTGGTCTATATGCTACTATAATTCTCCTATAGTTATGGGCACAATAGTTTGCGATAATGGACTATTTATTACTCAAAAAAATAAGATGCTTGTAGTTACTCTCTATCATTTTGATTTTTGAAAGACCTATCAAAGTAGGTTTCATTAAACAAAGATAATCTCTATGTAGTAACTATTTTTTAGGGCTATTAAGCCCTCTTACATTCTAAAAGAGGAAATTCATTTAGAGGAGAGCTTGAGCCCTTATTTTTTTCTCTTAGATCTTCTTTTAGTAGAAAAGATGAAATTAGTTCTAGATTCATTGTTCAAAATGGTAGTGAACGGGCTATCATTACTTAAACTTGAATTTTCACAAATTAAGGGAATAGATTTAACCAAATTAGGCTCTAAAGTATCCTGAGTATTTCCTAAAGGTAAAGAAGTTTGATGTTCAAATATACTTGTAGAAGGAGGAGTTTCATAACAAATAGCTAAGGTAACTAAGGATATAGTGCCCTTGCTTACATATCCAAATCGTGAATCAATTCATAATTTTTTATCCAAAAATCCTCCCTATTAAATTTTTTAATGCTAGATAACTGCTAAATTCTTTACTCACTTTTTATCCTTGATCTCAAATCAAACCCCTGTAATAACATAATCCACCTATTCGATCTAGGTTTAGCATCATTTTAAAAGAAAGTACATTCCTATTGAGTGATATGTGTAAACTATAACTTTAGACGAGATAAGATATGAGCAAAAACTATTAAACATCTATCAAGTTTTGTTTTCATAGTATAGTGGCTTAAAGTTATTATGCTTCTTTTGTCTAAGCACCACTACATAAAATTAATTCTAGCTCCTAAATCTATAAATACTCTTTTTAATTGACAAACTATCAATAGTACAAGGGAAAGTGAAAACTCCTTGAGTCTTTAATCTTCTGGGGTAGCTTGTTTTATAGGATGGTAGAGCACTCCTCACCTAGAATAACCATTGATAACTCTTCGATCCTTTTCTTGTGAAAAATGGGATTATTTAAGTATTTAGCATATTTTAGCACTTATAAATGACCTTTAATAAAATATATGTTAATAAGTAATTAGTTTAAATGATCTAAAATTTACTAAATTTTTCTTCCATCCTATCTTTCTACTTAGGTACGGAATTGTCAATTTACATTCCATCCTATCTTCTATCCTATCATTCTTTGACTCCTCTTATTTTTATTCCTTTCTTTACATTCTTCTTTTCTTATCGAGCAATTTTCTCTTTCCTTTCTTTCTCTTCTTTTTTAACTTTTAACTTCTTTCTACTCCTTAAATTAACTACATTTACATGCTCCATCATGTTTGGCTTGATTTTGTTAGGCAAAGTACTTGGCTGCTTTCTAAAGTTAAGCTTAGCAAACTACCTAATCTCATCTTCAGAGTTACGGATAGAGACTTCTTGGATTTAAAAGAACACTTTAGTACTTTGGAAGATAGCCTCAAATACACTAATGAATCTTATCATAAGCTCTTTGATGCTTCGCTTCCTTTATTAGTACTATTATCGAAGAAATAAAAGTGGAGTTTGATTTTTCTAGGAAAGTTAGGATGGTTTTTGCACCCTAGATTATAAGTGTTACTATAGGCATTATTTTGAGGTCAATTCTCTATAAAATTAGTTTTCTCAGTTTGTTGCCATATGTTATAATGCATTTGAAATTTATGAATGGGGTGTCCACCACCATAAATACAATAACACATCATTAGTGCTAATTGAGCTATCAATCCCATAGTGTTAATCTTTCTACTCAAAGCTTCTAACTTGGCTTATATTGTTATCACTATGTCAACATTATAGATGCCACTTTTTTCTTTAATCTTAATTTCCCCCAACGTTAGTCATTCATTACAATGTCTGATGAGTTCTTTTAATTCCTGAGGAATTCTATAGTCGTAGTCCCTCCTAAAGATGCATTAATCAACTATTAGTTGGGCAACTCACTATAAGAAAAATGTCGTTTAGCAATGAAAATTATCGACAGAAAGCATAAACATTCTGTCGGTAAGTTAGGGTAGTGACGAACTTTATCGACGGACAAAGGCATCGTAGAAACGACCGTTGGTAATAATTACCGACGAAAAACAGAGTTTCCGTCAGTAAATTTATCGACTAAAATTTAATATTCCGTTGGTAAATATACTGAAGATTTTTTCTGTTGACCATCGGTAAATATGCCGATGGAATTTTCATCGACATATTTACCAACGATTACCTTTATTCCATTGGTGAGTTTATCGACAGTTATTCTATTGTCGGTAAATTTTGTGATAGAATTGGTTATTTCGTCTGTGATTACCGAAGGTTAGTAGTTTTTCATTGGTAAATAGTATTGATTTTATTGACAGAACCATAAATGTCCATAAGTAAATGAACCAAAAAAATTTAAAAAAATATACAGTAAATAAATTTTATTTGATAATGTTATGGTTGATGCATAATTTAAACTATTATGAATTTAATAGTATACATTTAATTTGTTTAAACAGAAAGTTGATTGATGATATAAAGTTCAAAATATCTTAATTGATAATAAAAATATTAAATTGTACATAATAAGTATTTGTAATTCAAATGAAATGACCAAAAGTACACTATTGATTTGGTAACAGCGGATGCTCTGATTGATGCGATGAGGTGCTACCCCTACCCTTTAACTTATTCACCTCATTACAAAGTTGAGCTATGTACTCCATCAATGTCTGCAATGTGCTCCAAAGCTCTTGGACTTCATTGGTTGTGGACCGCCTACTAGATGTTGTTGTATTGGATGTGAAGGATTGCGAATAACATATATTCGCAAATAAACCTAAGTTGAATATCCTTCCACGACGATCGCTACCACCCACTGCATGAAAATAGGTTTGAGTCTCATCAACATCTTCAGACTACTAAGACTGTCGTTGAATGCTTTTTTGTCTTTGATCCTATCAGAAGGCAATGTTTATGTTAGTAAGTGAAAATTATTAAGCATTAATATTAAACCATAAATTTCACATACATTTAGTTCTCTACAATGGCTGTTGACGAATGTCATACCATCATCCTTCTTAGTGTAAGTGTACAAAAAGAGCTTACAGGGTGTAGGCCTCATACCCATAGACTTTTCCTGCATAAGAATAAAATGTTATAAGTGAACTAGAATATATAAAAATTTCGATAGAGTTTCCTCTATTTTTATGATATCTACCCACTGTTGAACAAAGAAAATAACTCAACAACATAGCCATATATGGCACCATACATTTATAACATTATCATTCTCCATAATACACATATTTTCATTCCAAAATTCACACATCAAATTCAATTGAAATACAACAAAGTAAAGAAATTAGAATATAAATGTAAAGTGTAGATACTTACAAGTTTCTCTACATGCTCGTGGTGGGTAATAGATCCTCCTGTATATATGGGAAGACTCTCTCCCCCCAGTCCTCCATGTCTATTGATCGAATTATGCTCTGAAATGAACATTACCTTAGGTGATGTCTAATACTGCTGCCAACGACTCCATATTTGTTCAGAAATATAAGGTGGTCTTACACTGGCCCTGTGTGTCGCAGTAACAAAGTCTCGATAACATGTACAGGCTCATCTCTCCCATACTCTATAAATGATCGCGTCAACGTCTCTCCCATAGTCCTTATTTGAAGTCACACAAAGGTTAGGAGACATAATTTGCAAAAAGATTCAACTTTGAGATCATATAAATAT
>JANQAP020000172.1:9191074-9207840 GCA_026874005.2 Erythroxylum coriaceum
ACAAATTAAGCAAACTAAACCTCAAAATAAACTAAACACATGCTTATTAGTAAGAAAAGAATCGGGGCCCAACAATAATTCTAGTTCATAATTAGAATTAAAGATAAATTAAAATATGTTGGCAAAGATTATAAATTATAATTCTAATTCATAATTAGAATTAGATAAATTAAAACTTTTTTTAATTTATCTTTAATTCTAATTAAACAATGTATAATCTTGTATCTTTAATTCTAATTAAACAATGAATAATCATATATCAAGATTGACATCTGACAATGCATCATGACCACCAAAATATTTAGGAATGTCAAAATAGTTTTGACTAACCTTTCTCTGCATGATTTTTTGTATAATTCAATTATTTCATCATACAATGTTCCGATTAGACATAGAATATAGAATTAATGTCTAATACATTTCGAGTCCAACTGCCATTAAATATTTGATTCAATTAATGAAATTCGTAAACTATTTACAAAATTTCATTCCAGCATGGCCAAAGATTTCTCAAATAAATACTAATCTGAGAACAACAAATTCTTCCTAATTACTTTAGGGTGATAAATACTATCTTAATCACTCAACTACCTCTATGTAGTTCATGCTACATCGAATGGCTATCGAATAAGCTAACCGTAATTAGAATAGATCATAAGTAGTATCAAAATATAGCAATTCCTTTATAAAATAACTTTAAAGACCTTAAGTTAAAGGATCAGTTATACAATGATTACAATAAAAATTTTCATAGACATACAAGTAATATTTCAAATGGATTTCTCATATCAAGCTAGTTCGGTGAACATGTTCTCTGACAAACACTCACACATTTGTTTAAGTATTTCTATACTTTAACTTATGATTGCTTCCTTCATAAAGAAAAACATAATATGTGCTAGTCTTTTTATATTCTATTAGTGTCTAATTTTAATAGAATAATGATTAAGAATAATTTAAGGATAATACATAAATATAATATGAATCTTATAATTATAATCTCATTATAATTTTATTTAGAATATATAATTATCTCATGAACTTCCCTTTAAATTATTTTGTTACTAAACCACATCAAGTCGATTGATTATAGGGCATAAAGTAACAAATAAATGAAGCATTTCTATTCTCGGAGTTGAGATGAGTTTTATGAAAAAATGGCCTTTCATCCAATGGTTAAGACATCATCCTTTAATATCGAAGACATAGGTTCAATTCCCGTAAAGGATAAGTAGTCCTCCTCAGCTGCTTTCAATTAATGTTCATTGCTGAGCGATCGCTTGTATCTGGTTTAAAAGGGGGGTCTGAATGCTTACTCTCTCCTAGCAAACGGGACAAGATCACCGCTTTTCTCAGTAATACACTTTCTTTCATTCTTTCCTAACTTTAGATGTCTTTTCATAGATTTTTTAATTTTGTATGGGTATGCGTTAACATTTTCTGGTGTATATAATAGGTTAAAATTGCCACCGACGAAACTTTGACCAGAGTTGCCATAGCTAGATGCAACAAGTACATTTCCATCACTTATCTCTCCACAAATACAACTCTCTCTACTGAGTTCTCTAGAGAGGGAAACGAAAAACCACTGCCTTACTCTATACAGCTTGAAGCGAGAATTGAGCGTAAGAGAGCTCTGTTTATATTTTATTTGATTCAAGTGTGGTTTCTTTATATAAAGTGTAATTCAAAACGCATATGATGCTTTATAGTCACTTCATTTTCCATAATCCAACCCCTCCTAATCTGGTCATCGCCAAATGACAGCAATTGATTAAATTGCAAACGTTGTCGTCTAGCAATGAAAGCGGCGAACAATGGTAGACATTTGACTAAGGTGCGGAGAAATACAATTTTTGTTTCTCCTACCATGTAGGCTGTATATGTGAAATATGGTCTTAAAACATATATTATGTCGCGAGAAGCAGAGAAAATTATTAACTTGAGAATTTTTTTAAAATGTTTCCAAAATGATAAGTTTTTTTTTTAATGTTCAAAAAGTCTTTAAATGCTTTTTAATCGAATTAAAACGTTAAAATTTAATTTGAATTTTGGTGGAAACGATTTAGTTTTCTTCTTTTCTTTTTTTTATCCTTAGGAGTTTCCCACCTCCACGTTATTCTCTTCATGAAAATTCAATGTCCATCTATTAAATAACCTAGTTATTAGCTTCCTCAAACTCATACAAATACTGCCCTACGTCAATTAGTGCCTTCCTTACTCTCTGTCTAGTTTGAATGGATGATGACAGATTTGTTTATGAGTTGTACTGTACTTCACGGAAGACCAACACGATTTTGAGGTTGTATGATCTGTGTATCCATATCTATCCAATGATCTAGCATGTTACATTTAAGAGCTGGGGCTTGAATAGACAATTAAGTTTAAGACCAAATTTTAATATTAGGCCATTTTTCCAGTCATATGAGATATATTGTCTCCTATTTGCAAAATACAATTCTCTAGTGCTTATCACTTGTAACAATTCAAATTTGTCTAATGAAGAAAAGCTTTTGAATCAAGAGATGAGAACTCGGAACCGTTGATCTCTAGCTGTTGATATTACTAGCTCCAGTCATGCTCATGATTAACACTTGCCTTCATTGAGATCCATGCAGAGTAGATTGAACTGCATTAACATCATAGTTTTCACGCAATTGCTATCCTAAGCATTTTCTATGATTATTTTGATAAATTATCCTATTTTTATTGTCTAATGGAATCTTTAACTTACCATGCATACATCATTCCTACTGTTTACTTCTCTAGTCAATTTAGTGGTTGAAATTCTAGGATGGAAGTTTGAAATGGATCGGGAACAACGTCAGAAAGCCACTTCGAGTAGCTGAAGAAACTACCTTAGCTGGTGCCTTTTATAGACAAAAGTATTGAAGATCATCCAAGTCCAACCCTATTTAAATTTTTCTAATTTAGCTTTGCATTTGTGCTGACTTGCTTATCCTTTCAAGATGGGGAGGATGAGCTTCAAAGCACACTACCTGCTTTCTGGTCTGCTGCTATCTTCTATTGCTGGTATGCTCTACAGTAGTTGTGGTCAAGTGAAAATACTATGTTATCAGAAGCTGCTCCTTGTGACCATAAACCAATACATAAGGCGCAAACTTAACTAGGACCAAGATTCATCATATTATCACAAACTGGTCCATATAGATAATAACTCTACATCAAACGAAAAAAATACCTTGGAAGACAAATTTAACATTTCAATGAAATGCATATATATTGTTTCAGATCAGCATACTGAATATAACTTCCCAAATCTCAGAAGAAATATACCCACTCTTAAATGAATAAATGGCATGTATCATCAGAACCCTTGACAACCAAAGAAAAAATCAGTTGCTCCAAAACTATAATTTCACTTAAAAGCAACTTTAGCAGAGTCCACCATTCTTTTGTGTTGCACCATTTGCTAGTTCTTGTAGTTCAGCCTCTATTCTGCAATATACTGTAAGACCATAATGTTTTGTAAAAGGGTTGAATACACATATTAGATTCAGCGAGAATACCAATGCTTCAGAATCCATTGGACTCTGTTGGTCCTCTGACTTTGTCTAAATTTCACAGGAACACTAATCTCCAGTTCATCAAACTTAACACCAATTATCTTTCCCCTTCTATGAATGAGAATCACTCCCTATATATATTTATTTGAAACCCTATAGCTCTTTCTCATCTCTGTGTTTGGATCCTTCAATGCACTGGTATTTGTGCGGTTTTCACTGTATCTTGTAAATGCCCGATCCTGATCCTCGTCTTCCCAGGTTCCTAGAATATCATACACCCCTTCCTCTAGACTACTAATTTAGCAGACCAATAAATGCATTGAGTTTCCTTTCTTTGATCTTCACTTCTTTCTCCTAGGTTTCACTTTGGATATAACTCCCAGCATGACACAATTGTCTTCTATATCTCTTTTTCTTAGATGTTTGTTTCCTTTTATTGGATTTCACTTCTGTTCCAACATTCTTCAACTCGTATGCATCAGTATGGACATTATCAGCATCCTGCTGCTCCTTAACAAGAGTCTCTGATTTCTTGACATTGTTGCAAATATCCAATTTCTCAACATCATTATATGGGACACCGTCAGCTTTTCTAGGTTTCTGCTTTCTCTCTCTGGATTTCATTTCCAAAGGGATGTTCGCATAGGCCTGATCTCCTGCATGGTTACAATCAGCTTGATTTTGTTCCCCAAGAATGCAATCCCCAAGGTCCTGACTAATGTTATCCATGCTACCAGCACTTTGATTTGGCTTCTTTTCAGACTTCCTTTTCCTTTTCCTGGATTTCACTTCTGTTTTCATTTCCATCGTCAAATTGATAATAGCATCAACATCTTCAGCTTCGTGCTGCTTTTCATTGCTACCAATCTCTGATTTCTCTGCAGTGCCATGTTCACTTTCCTTCAGTATTGCTTGGTTAGTTGTGGTTATAGTCGCATTATTTACACTTGCATGTAAAACATCACATTTACTCTTCATAAGATCGCAACTCCCCACCTGAGCACTGCTATTTTCAATGGAATCACTATATCGTTCATTCTTCTTAGATTTTTGTTTTCTTTTATTAGATATCCCTTCTATGTTAGCACCCTCTTCTGCCAGATGAACAAAATTAACATCAACTGTTTTATGTTCTTCAAGAATGCAACTCACTGAATCCTGAGCAACATTATATGAGACCTCCTCAACATTGCTTTTTTCACTTCTCCCAGATTTCATTTTTTTGTTCTTAGTTGGTACTGCTTTCTTATTTTCTCCATCTTCACCAACTTCCATCTGTTTCATGATGATACAACTGTCCAACATTTTCGCTTTGTTCTGTGCATTAACAGCATGCATGTTGGATTTGACTAATTTTATTTCTTTTATCCCTTTTGCAACTGCACTGTCAACTTGATAACCCATCAGCTCCGTAGAAATGCAACTCTTAAATGTCGTGGCAAAATGTGGGTCATTATCAGATCCACTTTTGTTGGGCTTTCCTTCCTTTTTTCCCAGGCTAGAACCTGGATCCTTAATAGCACCACATTTGGAATACAGTTGAGTCGCTTTAGATAGTTGAGAGCCTGTAGCCAACTGAGAAATTGGCCTTACCATGACCAGAAAATCACAAGTCAACACAGGTAAACAAAATAGGAACTGCTGCACAAAAATGAAATAAGTAAAAGTAATCAAGATAATAGGGCTATAAACTT
The DNA here is from genome assembly GCA_026874005.2 of Erythroxylum coriaceum. NCBI lineage: Eukaryota > Viridiplantae > Streptophyta > Magnoliopsida > Malpighiales > Erythroxylaceae > Erythroxylum > Erythroxylum coriaceum. The sequence goes on from JANQAP020000172.1 coordinate 9,196,296, forward strand.
TTGATATCTTCATAATAGTTTCATAAATAAGGAACAGTACTGACTCATATCCACTAAGATCAGAGAAACATTATCATATGAAGCACATAAGCCACGTCAATGCTTAAACACGTATTGAATAGAAAATGCTAGTGTTACGAAATTCACAAGATAAGAACAAAGAGGAAAAGAATTAAATGCAATGCAGATAATACACAACATTAACAGCCTTTTCTGGCTTAGTTGATGGTTCATTATTAGCCAACTGATGTTCCCACCTTAAAATAGCTATAAGTTTCCACGTCTAGTTACAAAGTCTCACCTTGGAAGAAGCACATTTCTGGAAACTGACTTTTCATGCCAAAAAGGGTGTGGTGGTAAATTATATGACTTATTCATATGCTGACAAAAATGGCGAGCAAAAATGAGCAAACAGAATCAGTATAAACAATAGTTAAGGGGCTCGTTAAGTTTCTAACAAAACTAACACACCGTATGGGGCAACATCACTCCTGCTGGTAGCCTGGGACAGTGAGGATGAAATTCAGGGTATTTGTAGAAAACAGATCTGACAAAAAAAAACACAGAAAAAGAGATTATGGGATGGTAATGCAGTAAACAAATAACATTGCTATACTCAACAAACTTACAACACTTGATTGTCTGTAATCATTGGCATGCCATCAATAGGTGAATAAAGTTCCCCAGGCCGGACCGGATCAACAGAAACACAAATATATCCATTCATTCCACCACTACATTATTGAAATAAATGTGTTAAATCATCTATAATGTGCAAAATTATGGAAATGACTTATGGCATTTTAACCACTCGATAATATTAAAGATAAATCAGAGTATCAGTTCACAATAGAAAATCAATAGAAGAATTCATTGGCAGGAAAATTTTTGAGAAAGTAACTGCACTTCAAATCAATAAAGACAGGAAAATAACTGAGGCGCAATTGATATTGGTAGCCACTAATACCATAAATAGCAAAAAACAAATTTAAGGAAAGTTTCTTTATTTGGCAGTGATGGCCACTAAAGGCCACCAACTGCTGGCCATTTAGTTGGTCCCGTAAGAAATTGAGAAGACAGATTGTCACCCTCAAGTATGAGAATTGTAACAGCAGGTTATGCAAAAGAAAAAGGAAAACAATAGAGAACAATAGAAAAGGAGTCCTTTAATCCAAAGATGTCCTCTCAATCACTCAATACAAAACAGAGAACCACAAACAAGACAGGACATTGAGAAATTGATTCACAGAAAGGGAGAATGGCACCAACAGGTATAATACAAGACTGCAAATATATCTTTATTTCAGAATGAAATGATGTTTGTCCATGTGTGCCCAAATTTCCAATAGAGCATAGCTGAATTTGAACCTCGTATATTTCTTTTTCAACTCATGCAATTTGCCAAAAAGAAAGCACTTATTTCCCCTTGTCCTGCAGCTTTAATTGTGCAAAAATGTTTACTTCATGTATAATCATGGGACTGGAAAGAGGAATTAGATTTACAAAAAATGACAACAAATTTTACAATCACAGGAAAGCATCAAAAATAGCAAAACTATGAATTCCATAATATGTAATGCTAATGAAACAACCAATTTCAATTATCACTCAAGGTAAACAGAAAAGAGAAAAGCAATGACTAGAAGTGCTGCATTCAGAAGCACTGAAAAAGTGGGAACATAAACCTGAGTTGTGGGTCAATTTTTTTTGGGGTTTCATATCCTGGCAATTCTTTATGATCATTCTGCTCTGAAAAAGAAGTCATTGTGACTGCCAAAGGATGGGAGGAATGAAAAAACAGGGTATCCATTCGGAAACTGTTTCTTCGTCTCTCTTCAACCTAAATTACAAATGAGAAATAGTAAAATGTTTCGTACAAAGATACCGCCAACTTCAGTCACAGTAAATTTGAAACAAGGGTAACAGGTTCTACACATAATGAAAGCTGTTCATCACATAGCATTACGAACCTACATAACCAGCTATATAAAGTTCAAGTAATCCAAGGGCCTTTTTACACTCCAGCCAAATTTTAGACTCCTATAATGAAAGGAATGATACCTGTTTTAACCACATATACGATTCCTACTGTCTCAGTCTGAAATTTGTAGTTCGTTCTTGATTTCTACTATTTTCTACCGCATTAGAAAGAACCAATCAGCTTCCAGCTGTACTCTTACCAACTATACTTCTTTGTTACTTATTTACATTCTATTCATTTCATGTCTGCTCCTAATTTCCTAATGCCCATAAGCATGCTTTTTTAAGAAGATTAGTACAATTACACCTTTACTTTGGTTAACTAGACCACATCTTATCAAATTACATTTGAAAACCATGTTGGAGGCTGGTTATGTCTTTTGTATTCTTAATATTGACTTGGGTTGCAAGATGATAATAAAATGAATTGCACAAACTTTAAGTTAGCACCATTACACAAGCAAACATGAGTGGATCAACGATTTACTTGCCTTGGAGTAAAAAGCTCTGGGACACTGAAAGCATGCATGCAGCCTAAAATTTTAAACCAATGATAAGTAGAAAAAATTCAAAGAAATATAGAACTTACAGTCAACGTATGCTCCACCTTTGCAATCTCAGAAAGAAGTCGAGTCTCTTCAATGAATGGCAATTTACAAACAGCCTGTTATTTGAGATAGAACTCCGCATCAAAAGTAAAAAATCTAAGTTGATAAGCATATTCTTCTGGAAGAGGTACCAGCAATCATGAAATGTGCAGAAGTTGTAAAATATTAACATACCAAACAGATATACATATAAATATGCCTAAGTCAATATCTACTTCTACAAACATACATGCACATACATAAGTTATATAGATTTTTCAACCATAACCAATTTTAAGCATCCACAAAGGATCGAGAATCAAAATTCACCTGCCAAGGAAAACGCTTTCCTTCCATGTCAAGCTCAAATTCTGCAAGAGCATTCAACAATTAATAGTCAAAATAAGATATCCTGAATCACTCACTATGTTAACTCGTATAACTATACCTGTGGGATAGAAATCCAATATGGGTGATGATGGATCAGTCATCAATTTCCTATAAAACAATGGAAGAGCGTGTGCACTGGTGTGTACAAAATCGGGTCAATTTCTATTTACAAAAATCAAAATCACCAAACATTACGAGTTAACATAAAAAAAGAAAAAAAAACCTTGCAGCAGGCAGTACACCCATTAATTGATCAAATGGTTTGAAAGGTTGTCCAAGTGTGAAGCGAATGTCCAAATTATCAATACCGTGAAAATCTGAGGCAAATGGTGCATAATGATATGGATAGAACCTAAAAGAATTGTTCATACAATTAGAGATGATCTTTGAACATTCCAAGAAGGCAAACATAGATGGATGATGTTAAGCTTTTGCAAGCCAACAGCATTCATATTGCACCCTTGTCCCATAATTCTACAAACTAAACAAGAATAAAAGAGGAATCATGTTGGTTATCGGTCACAAGGAACATAATAGGATGGATAGATTCATGTATTGAACATTGTGCTTCTTCCAATTCACAATGCAAATAAGGACCCAAGTCAACAAAAGCTCCAAACGTATGTTCTGAAACAAGAAAATCTGATCATGTTGAAAAATACAGCAGGCAATTAGAAGCAAAATTCCTCAAATCTTGAAGGGAATTAACACAGCCCATTGGGCTTGATCATGATTATCTTGATTTCGAAACATTCAAATTAATCAATATGTCATCAAACTAATCAAGTAAAAATATCTCATCCAACTAGATCCTGCACCACTTCACTTTTGAACTAGAGTCAACAATCTTATAATTATTTGATGATTGACCTAGCAAAAATTAGATATAGCCGGGGCACATTTTCACTGATTTGGCTGTCAGACATTTAATTTTCATGAGCATATAAACATGAAGCCTATAAAAGCAAGTGAAAGCACAGCATACCATTTCCACAAGCAAGCATACAAACATGAAGCCTATAAAAGCAAGTGAAAGCACAGCATACCATTTCCACGAGCATACTCCTTCATAGTAATAGCGCATGACCCAACATATCCCTTCCACAAATTTAAAAACCTACATATATAGCAGCGACTGCATTAAAGATAACCGACAAAGCAACTAAACAAAAACAGATGATGACTCAATCAACACACAGGACAAATGAAAAATGAAGTGCATCAAACAGACGAGGAAATCAGAAACAAAAATCAAAATTTTTCAAGAGCAGTCAAAATCAAGAATATGTGAACAGTCAATCCTTTAAGTTTTTACATTATCAGAGCTCTCAACTGTCAGATACAAAACTAGAGCTACAAATAAACCTATAAATGCAAGCAAAAACTAGTTCATTCAAGGATAACTTGCTCAATCCATTTGCCTCACCGCATGACTCTGAATTCTGTGACGATCATCCTCTGTCTGAGCCTCAAATTTTGTATCATAGAATCTTACCTTCCAACCCTCCTCTTCCTGTATTATCTATCAAAAGGAATTTACAATAGGAGAATTAGAAACCCTTTATTTTGCATATTCTGAAAGTATAAAGAACTAAAGAACAAAACTTAACAAGTAAAACAGTAGCTACTGTAAGTAAGAAGAATCAGGAGATTAATCTGTCAGTTTAGATGTCCCCATGCCAGTTTAGTGAAGTTTATGTGACACAACTTTGAACTCAATTGTACATTGAATATAACACAGACGTGAACAATTTGGAACTCTAAACAAAAAGAATAATCACATTTTCTGAATCCTGGCATAGGCTTGACGTCTCCCAGGTAAGAGCAGATCCATAGTTTCCATCAGTTTTTGTATTATTGTGGTACAGAAATCGAGAATCAGAAGCATTAGAGAGGGGCTTTTTTGCTGAAGCAAATCGGATCTTTCTGTGTCTTTTCTTTCGCCTCTGCCAACAGCAGAAATTAGTCTTCAAGATAATACGTCAAAATTTATGTCAGTGGTGGTTACATGGTTTCCAGATTACTAACCCATGCATATTCCATAAAAAATGGGTAATGAAGATCTGCGGTACAAAAATAATGAACAATGGGATGCTCAATAAGGAAAAAAATGGGGCAAAATTAAACAACTGGTAGATGATGAAGTGGACGAATGGATGTGCATATATCATAGATTGAAAGTGACTTTTATGATCGAGAAACTAAATAAAAAAAGTAAAAATTCAGAGCCAAGTCTGATTATAGATATGTCAACAAGTTATTGAGAAGCAAATAGGAACCTCTATACGCTTTCTCAAGATAGAAGATTCATGAGATCCCACAGCTTGTAGAAAGTGCTGCACCCTCGTCAAGTTTATCTACAAAGCAAAGCCGAAAAAGAAAGGCACTAAGAACTTGAGAAAGAAACAATTTCAGTGATGCCTCAAAATAAAAAATCATGTAGACGATGCTGTGTGGAATGTAAATTAGATTAACATAGCCACACGACTGGCAGACACTTGACAACAATGGTCCAGTTTAATATCATCAATTGTATAGTTACAAGATGCATTTTCATTTGAGAAAAAGATAATGGATCTATGTATAATCTAAGATGCCAAGGACCTGGAATATAATCATCCAAAACTGCTTTTAAAAGAGAAAAACAACATGAACGTCTTTATCACTTAAGATTTTGATAAGCAATTACAAAGAAGGTGTAATTTAAGCAATGTCCACGATAAGTTTGGTCACATTAAGGACGCCCTCAATGTAGTTGGAAGTTTCCTTAAAACATCCTTCAACCATGAATCATTATAGTAATAAAAGGCTGATTAACACACCCTCGCACTCATAAATGAATTATTATAGTAATAAAAGGCTACAAAGCCTAGCAAAAAGGAATACAGATCATGTGCTACCATGATGGATGTGGTTGAAAGAACAAAATCATTGTACAATTGAGGATAGTCTAATATTGGGAAAATCAGGCTGCACATTCCTGTGGTTTGATCCATTTTAGAGAAGGGTTATGTAGTCTAAAATTAATTTTGTAATGAAAACCCTTTCGGTCAATCTTCCATAAAAATTATTGATCATTGAGCGTTCCAACAGTGTTGTTTCCCCAAAACACCAGTCCATTTGTCCAACAAAAGGCCATCTCAATCCATCAACAACATCATCTCCACTAATCGAACCAATGTCATTGCTCTTTCAATCTTTCTCCCCTTTAACACAGAAAACACATTCTTTGATGGTCTAATATGACCTTTTGTTGGAGTTACTTCCCACATGAAATAACATTGTGAGAAAACATCCCTGTTAATTATTTTTATGCAAAACAGAAAAGGGGGACTTCAAGTTGAAATCTGCTAGCATGAGGTTATTACTTTCTTGAACAACTGAAATCACTTAGAAGATTAGATGTCAATAATCTTGTCCTGTAGAACACTTATTACATGATCCATGGGTAAAAAACAAAAAAAAAAAGTTTTATTAGCTATATCAGTATGGCTTTTCGATATCCCCTGTTCTGTTTTTAATTTACATCCAGCTCTTACATACTTCTCATATAAAAAATAATCAAATGAATAAAGAGAATATTGAAGGAAACACATGGATCGTCCAAAATGGATTAAATATGTGGAGATACCTCCCGATCAAAGACCAAAAAAGAAAAGGAAACATGATATCATATAATGAATTGATTATCAACTTAATGACCAATCAACCAAGCTAATCAAGCTAATAATTAGACAAAAAATGTCAGCAAATATCAAATACCATATAGCATACATGTGCCAACAAAAACTAACAAACAAATAAAGCAAATAGTTAATGAATACAATATGATAAAAACAGGAATTTCAGTAGAAATATTCAAGCAAGTTAGCTTTACACATAAGCGTTGAGCTACGCACCTCAAAAGAATTGGTTAAGTAACCACCCATCCGAACAAATTCCTTTTTGTAAACCTTCATTAGCAAAGTAATGGCTCCCTATCAAAATCAACATAATTAGCAATTGAATGAAGAGACAGATTTAGGGGGGGAAAAAACACCATGCAAGTGATAAGCACAACGTATAGTGCTTTACTTGGGAAATGCAATTGGCAACAGTATGAAACAACTAACGTAGTTTCATAGTAGGTTATATAGGTTTCTGTTCAATACAGACATAATGATCAAGGGCTATCACTTCATTTTTCTCATTAATTTCCAATCAGAAAATTTTTTCTTCCACAAAAATATGATTAATTTGCATCTAAGAAACAAAATCAGTATATATTTCTCTACGAAACGCACATAGACACACAAAAGGCAGCTTTTGTTTCCCAACCTCAGTTATTGCCAGTGATGGTAAGTTTGGAAGAAAATCATTCCCAATGAACAAACACATGAAGACGAAATCATCAATTAGACGCTCTGGGTCTGCCTTCAACTTAGTTGATGAGATCCGCATCTCATGTGCTAAATACTTGCGCAAAACTTTAATGCTGAGAAACTGCAACCAAATATGCCATCAAAGTTGGCAATGTTAAACCAGAATATAATGTAGATGATGAGGCCAAGAAAAAGGATTGGATGAGGTGTGCAAGGAAGTAAAGATTCTTAAATTCAATCACACAACAGCAAGACCATTGATTGTATGTTTCCAGAATCATCTCCATCAATCTTATGTTGTACTCAATAAGCAAAACAGTTAACTAGTCTCCTTTCCTATTTGAAATTAATAAGTCAGAATGCTGAAATTTCCTATAAATAGAAATTTGAAATAGAAGTTACAGAAGCACAAGGATCATGAACTTCATATAGTATTCATCAAATGCTGACAACCAACACTAGTAACTTCTCCAAAAATTTTATATGCTTAAACCATAAGGAAGTTTAATCACATCAAGTTGATTGCTCAACATCATAAATTACTTGGTTTTTATGGTTAAGCCACATGCCCAAATCTTTATCTTTATGTCAGTAAATAGCTACTGCACAGACCTATAGATGAATTTCCCATGTGGATGATAATATCATCAATCACTATGATGCAATAATTTTCAAGTGACTTCTACAGTTAGGTTTTTTAGAAAAGATATCATATCTTAACAAAAAAAATGTCTAATATTGATCTGCTCTATTACATCTGTTCTTTGTTTTTGGTAAATACGTACACGCTTCAGACAATCACAGAGATAATGCACATAGTCATGTGTTGATGTTGTACCAATTACATACGATGAACAATGAAAGTCATAACCTTAAATCTCAGCCCCATGATGTAGTCCTCGACATTTTTGATATCTCGAAACTTCCCACTTTTTCTCTGCCAGTAGATGCGTTTCTGCCGTGTTTTCAAAGAACCTTTTTTTGATTTGTCTTTGCCGATAACCTATATCAGCAAAATTAGGAGTTAAATGTGGACCATCCCCCTTACATTCTGGTCATCATCTAACATGAGAAACAAGTTTGGAATGAAAATCTTTTCATGAGTTCCATAAACATACCTCTCTCAAAATTGTGAAGTGAATTTCGTGAGTAGCTAATCCAAGCAGGATCAAATCTGCATCCTAAATAGCACAAAAGAAGACGTAAAATTGGCCATTTCAAAGTTGAAACTCAACCAAGAACACAGAGAGCAAGTCATTTACCAATCCATACAAGCAATGGTGTGTATTAGGATCAAAGCCTGGTAGATTTCTCTGCAAGCGGATGTAAGACATTACCTTATGCTCCCCCTCACCAGGTACGTTGGCATCAGAAAGAATGACCTAAGAACCCACATTCATTCACAAGAAATGTTATACGAAAAAAGTCCATATGCACAAATCTGAAGACAGTGATTTTTCTTTTGTATTTGTGTGTAGATGGTGAGAGGGAGGGAAGTAGAGAGAGATGGAGCACAAGCTAGTTCTCCCTTCACAATAACAAAGCTACCTTTATCCCTTTCCAACCCACAACCCCATTCATCCTCAAGCGTATGTAGTATCGAAGAGCTGATGATAATAAATCCATAAACTCAGTCCCAGGTGTGATCACATTTGAATCTAGCTTGTTTGGTTCCTTCTCCAGCAAGGCCTGGCAGTAATCAGAACAAATTTTTTCATGAATCCTGACAAGAACATTGCAAAAGAAAAAATTCAAATTTTGTGATCGCCCATGGCAACACTTTCCACGTCTTATGACAGATGTAAGACTCACTTCATGAGCAGCCCTGAAACGCCTTGATCGCTGTTGATTCATCTTAGCTCGTGGGGCAACACCATCTGCATATAGTCAAATCATATGTGATTAAGACACAATGAGAACAAAAACTAACTCATAGAAAGCGCAAAAAAAAGAAAAAAAGAAAGAAGCTATTGCAAAACAACAGTAATTACCAAGTGCCATGAATATAAGTTTGCGAGGCCTAACAACGGAGAAGATCCTATCTATGTATTTAAAAACTGCTTCGAAAACTTCATCGTATGTAGTTGGAGCAGGCTGTTACATAAAGCATAAGAAAACTAAATACTTGAGAAAGAACGGGACAGGACAGAACAGAACACAGGTAGGTAGGTAGTCAATTACGAGTCCTTGAGGAGGGTGGAAACAGGGATGAATGATGCCATTCATGTCGAGATAGAGGTTGTCGAACTCGACTCCATTGGGATTTGGAAGGGAGGTGTCAATTGGTACTGAAACACCGTCAACCACCTGAGGAGGTTGTTCCTTCACATCTATTGTTATGCTTTGGTACTTTTGAGTCAAATACTTGAAGAATGAAGGTATTCCCATTGTCGTGTCGTCGGCGGCGACTAAGTTACGAAATCACACTATCATTCGCTTCTAAATAATTAAGTGTAAAGAGGCTGTTACCTAGGGTTTATCCAACTAAAACCCTATATGCAACGCTTAACTTATCCGGGTAGCTAATAGCGTTCTATTGCTGTTAATAGTCGGTTAATCACAACTGACGAAGTTGGGTTTTAGGGCTTAATTGTTTGGCAATTGAAATTGGGTGGGCATTTTTGGTTTGATCAGCTATACGCCTAGATAGGATGCAACTCTGCTAAGTTCGGTCACTTGTATGCTTCCTCTCCCACTCGTTACAACAATTCATACTCTTTTTCTTTTCTCTACCAAAAGTCAACTATGAACTAAATGAAAGGTCCTAAATATGATATATAAAAGTGATAAAACGTACGTTCCAGGGGTTTTAAGAGTCTTTTTAATAATAACAAAATAATCCTAAATGGAACCATATCATAAGCCCACTAACATGAAGGCATGTAATAAGAAGCAAAAGCTCACGTCGCTCATCAAATAGAAAATTCCCATCTTACAATTTTAGACCACTCTGCTAAGTTCTTTAGTATCCGATCAGCATGGTCTTTTATTCCAGCTATATCAAATACGGAACAAGCAACAATTTATTCTGCAAAAACACTCGGTCAATTCTATTATAATGTTAGACAGTTGTTTCTTCTGAAGTATAGATATGGCTTGCAATTGTTAACTTTATTGCAATAATCTCATCTTTTGGAATTTATTTTCTCTTCCCCAGGGATAGAGTTCTTTGTGGCCTGTGAACCTGGAACACAGCACATAGAAGGTCTCTTGAAATTCACATATGAACTTTATACTGATTATGTTCTAAAGGATACCTTCTATAAGGTGGAGATGCCTATACAATGCAAGCTCTTCGACATCAACCTTACACAGGCAATTTATGTTCGAGCTTGTTGGCTTGGCTCATGCTCTATGCTTCATATTTATATTTTCTCCCTGTCCAACCGAAAGATTATGGACAAAGGCATTTCTTTTGAGTCTTTTCACACCCATCTCCCTACTAATTTGTTTTTTAATGTTGGAGCAGAGTCTTGGATGCATAATGTTGGCAGGGGAATATGGTAAAACTCGTGTGCTAGCTAATAGCCAAACACTTGGATCTGCTTCAGTTTTGTGTCGTTATTTACCCACAATTATAACTTTGTGGATAAAACTCCCGGAACATCCTATTAATAACACATTAACTAGGATAGATGAATTTGAATTAAAGGGTATCGATTGCATATAAGAGTACATCACCGTAATCCTGTTACATAATCAGTGTGCAATCAATTCAACAATCTTAGAAAGCTGCATCATCTAACTTTTGCCTTAACAATAACAGCTCGCAAATTGGAAAGACGATCAAAATAAAGGAAACAACTCGTATGCAAATGATACAAACGACAAACTAAGAGGAATAAAGAAGAAATCCATGTATGACTATAAAATTATGGCAGAAGATGAGAGGAGGAGAGGAGGCCCCTTCCCTTATACCTTTTTCTTTTTCCTTTCATTCAAATTTTCTTTCTTGCTTAGCATTTCAGCTTCTCTTTCTTCTGCGTGCTTTCGTTTCTTCATCTTCTTCTTTTCAGTAGCATTCGTGCTCTTGCTATCATTTTTCTGTCTCCATCGATCTCTTCTTTGTTGGGAAATCGAATCCGGATCTGATCCGACCGCAGCGGAATAATCACGAAACTTTTTCGTGACTTTTGATTTCCCGAAAACCAAGATCTATTTAATTTTATAAAATGATTAACACGAATCATAATAAAGCGAAATTTAATTCGTACCTTATTCCGAAGC
>JANQAP020000172.1:9215005-9234843 GCA_026874005.2 Erythroxylum coriaceum
TTGACCAAAGAGGACAATACTGAGTAAGGTTGGATGCCGCGGTATGTCCCGCAAACACACGCCGCCGACCTAAGGGCAGGGTGTGGGGTCCAACAATGGAAGTAGTTTAGTGATCAATATAAGATTCATCACCCTAAAGTAATTAAAGAGGGTATTCCATTTTCTTGTTTATAATTGAATCAACAAATCCTTAACCAAGGTGAAATAATGCTTTGAAAATAATTTTCAAATATTATTAATTGAACCAATTGCTAATTCTAGAGAACTAATAAGATTGGATTTAAATATAGTAGACATTAATTTCGTGCTTTGCATCTAATCAAACATTGTATGGTAAAATGATTAAATTATAAAAAAAATGCATAAAAGGTTAGTCAAAATCACTTTAACATTCCTAAATATTTTGGTGATCATGATATGTTGCTATGCCAGTCTTGATATGTGAATATAAATTGTTTAATTAGAGAATTAAAGGATTTTAACTTATCTAATCCTAAATATGATTTAGGTCCAATATATTTAAGAACCTAATGGGTCATATATAAAGAATGAGTTGAAGAGAAAAAAGTATTTTACTTAAGTTGGATTTGATTGTGAAGTTTGAGAAATATTATAATTAAATATGAGATATTTAATAAATAAGATCAATATAAGATATTGGATCTTATTTGGACATAATTAGTATTTAATTAGAATTATAATTAAATTTTAATTGAATTATAATTAATTTTAGTTAAATTACTAAAATATCCAAAACTTATTGTAAAAAGGCTTAAACTTTAAAGGAGTTAGCACTTCTTGCATGACCATCTCTGCAACAATTGTAGAGTTCTCTCTACTTATTACACAAGTACTTCTGCAGCTATAATGGTTGAAAACAATTCGAGGAAAATAAAAAGAAAAAGGATAAAGCTTCGGAATAAGTTACAAATTATAATTCATGATTTATTATGATTTATATGTTAATCATTTTATAGAATTTAAGTGATCTTGCATTTCGGGATCAAACAAAAAGGTTTTGTAATTATTTCACTACATGCAGAATTAAATTCTACCCCGATTTCCTAATAGTGGTATCAAAGTCAGGTTTTTATTATATAATTTGATTAAAGTTGCTTGATTGTTAATGATTTGATAAAGAATAAGGCTTCAAAATTATTTCAATGTATTAAATTTTGTTTCAATTTTTTCAAAATGAAAACTAATCAGCCTTTGTTTTGCATTATTTAGAAAATTAAATTTGTAGCCTCCTTACATGTTCTTAGCTTCTAAAATTGATTTATTATGTTTAAAATTAAAAAAAAAGTATACAAGTCATGCCTCTTTAATCATATAATGCTTTCTTTGTGTTCTTATTTTGAAACCTAGAATTAAGCCTCTTATTCTTCATGATTATGGAATTGTATTGCATGCTTGATTTGGTACTGGAAAACAAAAATTGAATGTCCTATTTTCTCTGACGTATCTAGAAATTTGGGTTTGTTGCTTGATTTTAGAAACCCTCAATTTCTTTCCCACATATTTCATGGTTGTGAAAATTTGTTGTATGATGTATTGATTGAGTTATAAAAAAATTACACAATTTAGTACATGGATGTGTATTAAACTGTGCATTACCCAGAATCTTAAAATTTACTATAAAAAGATGTGTTTGGAGGCAAAATGGGGAGGTAGCCATGCATAGATGTTTAAAGACTTTGAGAGGCAACTCAAGGGGAATTTTGATCCAGAAAAGTAGAAAACATAAGGAATTGTTGAAATATCAAAGAGAATACAAGATTAACCTTCACCTTGCAAAGAACATTCGATAGGAGATAAAAAGGGAGATTTAGAATTATGAACTCATTATTTTCTATTCATTTTTGTTTCTATTATTGTTTGATTTCGGGTTCTATCATGTGTAACTAAATTTCTTTACTGTATAGGTTAAATGAACCATATGTTTATGCTTTAACATGTTTTAATACTTTTATTTAATGGAATTATTTTAATTGATTTATTGCAATTCGATTACATGTTTAATATATGTTCTAATAGATCCAAAATATTATATCATAATCTAATTTCATAATATAGAGATTGAAAAATTCTAGTATGAATAGATCTATGATAATTGAAAGGAGTTTATTACAACCCTAAAGATAAGATGATATAAATCCTCTTAATTAGAATCAAACCTAATAGCATAATTCACAATTCAGTAAAGCAATCCTATAAACTTCAACGTGAGTAATTTTGTTAAGAACCTTAGGATTAGTTGTTATTAGACTTGAGAGAGCTATTAGCATACCTTAGGAATTTCTATGGTATAATAATCAATAAAACAATTGCATAATAAAATATCAACTAGTTAAGGGTTTTTAAAGGGATTTGAAACCTAGATACTAATTCTCGATATCAACAATTTTCTAAGTAATTCTTTTTTCTCTATTTATTCTTACTGCCTATTTTATTTTATTTGCTTTACTTTATTTAATTAAAAATCAAAACCAAATTCGTAGACTAAATAATAGGATAATGGTAACTACTAGTATTTATCATCTTTGTGGAATCGACCCATACTTATCGGTACTATGCATAACTACACCATGCACTTGCGATTATTCCATAATTAACCAAGTAAGTTTAGGCCAATTAGGAGGTGGGGACCAATAAGAGATATTTATCAACTGATCAGGTTTCCAGATGACTAGGCAACTTTGGGAGCAAACGGGGATCACCCCAATATAGCATAGCAATCATCGATACAAAGCTCACTGATATGTGTAGATTACACTTTGTTCTTCTAGGTGTTTAAGTGTGTTTATAAGTAGTTTTTAGATGATTGTCATGAGTATAGGCTTAGAATTGTGTTATTGTTAGTGCTTGTATGTATTATAAGTGTTTTTATTAATTTTACATTTCAAAAGTTCTTTGATGTGTTTGAAACATGAAATAAAAGAATGGAGAAGATGTTGGAAGCATGCAGGCTGGTATGATCATGCACCATACATGATTATATATGGCAAAGATTAATGTGAGGCATGACCGTGCCAGAAAGGAATCAACAACGTGAGGCACAATTATGCCACCATGCATCATCGTGTTAGGAGGTGTTTCTAGGTGTAAGATTTTTTTAGTTTTAAGTTTTCAGGTCTATTTTTGTAATCGAACAAAGTGAGGAAACCTTGGACACAATCCTAGAACCCTTAAGCACTATAAAAGAACATGAAAAATGCCAAAAAGAGGCAGCAACCACTACAACAAAGCAAATCAAAGAAGAGATATCAAGAAGAGTTTCATAAAATTCAAGATTTCCATATTAAGACACAAGCTAGTTTTTCTTTCTTTCCCTTTAATTCTTTCACTGTCTTAAATATATATTTGAATTACTATGATGTTTAACATGATTATAGGTTTCTAGGTCTCTATTAGGGATTATTCTTGAATTGTTTTGTTATTTCTTGTTGAATTCAATGTATTGATGAATGTTTATGATACTTGTGATGTTTATACTTAGTAATAAATTGAGAGAGTGAATCAAGTTATATGTGTTAAAGTGCGCAACGAGACTTGGTAACATAACAAACCTACAATTATCATATTAATGAACAATTGAAGAGAGATCTAAATTGTGAAAGTAATTGTGAAATTAATTATCAAATTGTTTACTTGTTTCGTTTTATTATTTGCTTTCATTTCAGTTATTTATTTTAATTCAAATCAATTCTTAATACATTAGACAACACTCTTTTCAAGTTATTGAGGTGCCTACTAGTCCTCGTGGGAATGATACTTTTTGATAATACAAGACACGATCTATATATGTACAGTGTTAAGAGTTTTATTATTATGTAAAACTTGTTAAAACTTTTAGCATTACAAAAATTTGAATTCCTTTAATTTAAAGATTTGATAATTTTCTTATGTGAGTGTAGGTACTTAAACATAAAAAATTACAACAAGTTCAACCTGAGTAATGTGCAGATTTTTTTCTTCCAACCCAATGAAGGCATTACAGAATGAATGGGAGTTTCTATAACATATATAATATTAGGTGGCAGTACCACCCAAATTATTCATGGATTAACAATGTAGGCAACAACATGAGAGCACAAGATCCACTAAGTTTCCAACAGGATAGGCTTGGATCGTTGGAGTCAAAATCTTTTAAGTCAAAGTTCAATAATATAACAGACGAGATAAGCTCCAAGTTAATAAAAAAGTTTGATAAGTGGGAGAGTGAGAGGAGGATTCAAGCTAAATTTGATAAATCATAACAAACCACTCCTTTCCTCTTCATAACTTGGAGGTTCAAGTTGAGCAACATTCCAATGCATTGTTAATAAGGAATGTGGGGAGTCCTCTAAGTGACACGGAAGCACAACTGACATTCATCTTGTGTTGTGACATTTGTAGGGTAACCACCATAATTTTCAATTTCGGGCACCAGATTATATGTGGGAGAATCCATATTGTTTGAGAAATTAGTCTCATAATACACTCTATAAACATAATGATGATTCAAAATGAAGCAACTCTTATACTGATGCATTGCACAATTACGCTTCATCTGAATCTTTAATGGAAGATCTTGCCAATGGTGAAGCGAGCCAATAAGTCATCCAAAAGAGTTTTTATCTGATCGAAGACATTGAGCTAGATACAACGCACTATTAGAGCCTATTAATGCCTCAGTGTGACGACGAAACAAAGGTCAAATTCACAAGTAAAGGAGCAATTCAAGAAAAGGATGAGGAACAAATGACAGAGGACATAGAGCTTAAACAATATAATGAAGTCTCTATTCAAGAAGAAGAAGTAGAAGAGGGGACAAGGGTGATTGCATAAGAAGACAAGCAGTTCGCCTTCTTACCTGACAAACCGTTGGATTCAATTTATCATTCAAGAAATTTCATCATTTCATATTTTATTGATAGTTTGTACCAAAAAAGACATTATTTAACTTACTTGGTTTTCTTAATTTGATTAATTAATTCCTTCTTATTATCTTGCGATTATTGACTTATTTACAGGCTACTGAACTGTCATATGAAGAAAAGGATGGCAGTAAACCACTCACTCCAATGATTATGTAGAAATAAATGAAAAATATGTGTATAGAATGATCTCATAGAGATGTATTTAATCTCCTTGATTGTTGAAGAAGTGAAGAAGAAAAATCGAGCAACTACTACCTTTTCCAAATCTGGTTGGGAAAATATCAAGGCAAGTGTTCAAAAAAATTTTAGTAAGGATTATATTGATGTTCAATTAAAGAATAAGTATAATAGATTAAGGGCTAGATTGAAAATTTTCAAGAACTTACTTAAAAAACAAAATTTGGTTACAACTCCTTTACCGATAAAGTTAATGTTACAAATGAATGTTAGAAAAACCTATTTAAGGTAAAAAATATGTTTTTGTTTTATTAATAATCATATAATATACATTACAACAAAGTTGATTTTTAACTACGAAAAAAAACATAGCTAAATGTCTAAAGAACATCGCATATAGTTTTTAGCTACGTTCCTGATTTGTCACACAAAACGTTGCTAAAGATCTATAACTGAAAATTATAGGTGACATTTTCAAAAGTCACAGCCAATAGCTTTTTGTTACATTTTTTTCGTAGCTAAATACTATTAGTTACATTTTCACAATAGTAGCCAAACATTTTTAGCTACGTTTTAATAAATGTAGCCAAATAGTTTTAGCTACGTTTTTGAAACGTAGCCAAATATTTTTAACTACTTTTTTTGAAACATAGCCAAATTTTTTAGCTACATTTTTTGAACAATATGTTTTGTATGTAATTATCAATATATTTTTATTGTGAACTTATTGTACAAATAAATTGTATAAAATATTTTTAATTCAAAATATTTAACATTATTTATAAAAAATAAAATTATATAAATATCATTAAATTATGCCAAGAAAAAGAATATTCTTTATATTAATGACAACTTTAAAAATTCTTATAGACAAAACAAATAAAGAGACCATTTTATAAATTATAAATGCTCATATTATAAAAATATTAGAGCATAAATCGAATGACTACTAACTGTTATCCATGTCGATAAACCTTTAATAATCGAAAAATCTTTATTAAAATCAAATAAAAATATTGTGAGTATTAAAACAATAAGTAATTGACTCTAATTAAATATACCGAAAGAAAAATGTCAATTAATCCAAAAAAGTACAGATCGATGTCACTTATTTCATTAGGAAACCATATAAAACCACTTTAGGTGTTCATGAGCTTCTTTAACAATCATTCCATCCATTTTGAACTTTACTGAAGTTCATAAGCTTTTAAAGGTCAAATAACATGATTGTGCCACCTGGTACATTATACCAAACCAATATCATAAAACGACATAGTCAGACAAAAGTTGCTACAAATATAAACATATATGGTGAAGCTTTGTACCCCTTATCAAAAATCATCAAACCAAGCAATCCATTCCTTATTTAACAAAAAGCAGTTACTACTTACAACAACCATTTTTTAGGTAAATCTATGGCATTAAAGTATTAAAAATATGAAAATGGTTGGGTTGGAAGTTATCAAGTTTTAGAAATTTATCCTGTAGAAAAAATAGAACTGGAAGAATAGCAAGCATAGAGTCATATGCCTGTGGTAGCTTTTGCAATAAATGAATGAAGATGAATTGAGTTACACATTCTCCTTATCTGTGCAGCAATGTAAGTCAAGGTATGAGAAAACATGACAATTTCACTCATGTAAGAAATAAATATCAATTCAAACTCACTGTTGGTTTATGTTCTATGTAGTTTAGTGACAAATTATTTAAAGGCATTCTTTATTTTATACACGTAGATGTATATGATAAAGTTCGTATGATAATTGTACATTGCAAATGAAATTATAATAAGATTATAATTATGAAATTCATATTGCATTTATGTATTATTCCTAAATGTTCCTAGTCATTGTTCTATTAAGATTAGACATTAATAGAACGTTAAAAAAGACTACCACACATTTTATTTTTCCTTATGAAAGAAATAGTCGATCTCATAGGCTAAGGTATAGAGATACTTAAACAAACATATGGGTGCTTGTTAAAGAATAAGTTCACTAAACAGACCCGACATGAGAAATCCATTTGAAACTTTACTTGTATGTTTATGGAATTCTTATTGTGATAATTGTATAAGTGATCCTTTGACTTGAGGTCACAAAAGTTGTCTTGTATAGGGATTGTTATGTTTTGATACTACTTAAGACCTATTTAATCATGGATCGTTTAATCGGTAGTCATTGGATGTAACATGAACTATATGGAGGTAGTTGCGTGATCAAAATAAGATTCATCACTCTAAAGTAATTAGGGAGAATGTTTCGTTGTTCTCGATTAGTATTGATTTGGGAAATCCTTAGCCAAAGTGGAATGACGTTTTGTAAATAGTTTAAATAAATGTCATTAATTGAATCGATAGCTAATGGCAGAGAACTAATATGATTGGACTCAAAATAGAGTAGACATTATTTCCATACTCTATGTCTAATCGGAACATTATATAATGAAAGGATTGAATTATACGAAAAAATCATGCATAGAAAGGTTAGTCAAAACCACTTTTACATTCCTAAATATTTGGGTGGTCATGACACATTGCCAGACGCCAATCTTGATCTATGATTATAAATTGTTTAACTAGAGAATTAAAGATAAATTAAAAGGAGTTTTAATTTATCTAATTCTAATTATGAATTAGAATTATAATTTATAATTATTGCCAATGTATTTGGGAACCTAATAGGTCTCACATAAAGAACGAGTTGAAGAGAACAAAGTTAATTTAATTAAGTTCGACTTGAATATAAAGTTTGAGAAACTTTATGATTAAATATAAAATATTTAATAAATAAGGATCAATATGAGATATTGAATTTAATTTAGGCATAATTGGTATTTAATTAGAATTATTTGTAATTCTAATTAAAGTTTAATTTGACTTAGAATTTAATTTCAATTAAATTACTAAAACGTCCAAAGCTTATTATAAATAGGCTTAAGCTCTATGGAGTTAACACTTCTTGCTTAGCCCTCTCTGTAATAGTTACAAAGTTCTCTCAACTCATTTTATGGATACCGTTAGAGGCTAGACATTTGTGCGGCTACGATAGTTGAAACGGTTCAGTTTCGAAAACGGTTCGAGAGATACAATAAGATAAAGATTACGCTTCGAAATAAGGTATGAATTAAGTTTCTGCTTTATTATGATTTATTTTAATCTTTATAAAATTAAAGAGATCTTGATTTTCGAGATATCAATGGTTGCAAAAAAGTTTCGTAATTATTTTGTTATAGCCGGGATCGAATCTCGACCCAATTTCCTAACACTCACAACGTGCTCCTGTAGGAGTCGAGATCATAGATTTTACTCAAGGTAGGAGTAATAGAAGTAGGTACTTACTTTTGGGCAAATGCACAGGCTTGACAATAATGTGAAAAAAATCTGTGGTTACATACTATTGCTTGAATTTCATTGGGAGGTAACCATCTTGTCTAAGCTTCATGCCTTATATTTGCAACATCCAAATCTGTCCATGTAAAAAAGCAACATTGAAGGTAGTTATAAAATGGAATCATGAGTTGAGTCGTAAGAAATGAAGTTTACAAAAATAATCAAGTATTTTAACAAGTCAACTTAAGCTTACTGTAGAAATAAAAATATCACGAAAGTATGAAACAACAAAATACAAAAACAAGTACGGGACGGCTATACTGCTACATCCCACATTCTGGGACAGGATGAATTAGGTTTTCTTAGTCCTTTCTCCGTAATCACTTTCCCCAAAAGCATTCCTTTATGCTCAACGACTTCCAATGAAAAAACACCATTTCCCCATATAAAAATTGTAACTTCAATACAAATTATTCTTTTGTACATATAAGGTCTATCAATCATCGTCACTCCGATGCCGTCAAAACCCGAGCATCACTTCTTTCTATCAACCCCCCACTTAATGAGCCAAAAACAATTAAAACTTTCTCTGACAACGAACGGGCTGGGTATTCCCATTCCAACTAAAATAGTTCGACTTATTCCATAATTATTAGGAGTCCTGTCATAAAGCTGGAACTTTTCTTCCATCAACAAAAACTTACTCCCAGTAGAGTATTGTATATTGAACTTTTATAACTGATTATTCAAAAAGATAATTTAATATGTGTACTTCAACAACTATGTGCTAAAATTGTTTACTTTTTCCCAGTGATGAATAACTAGAACCATATAGATATAACAACAATCATTAACTGACAAAGCAAGAAGACAAACTAAACAAATTAAGACTAAAAACAACAGAAAAAGGAAAGAAACAAAAGGGATACCTTCCAGTGTGTGAAATCCATGAATCTCTGAGCCAACAAGCCGTGTCAACCCGATAATCTCCATCATCGAGATATAGAAGAAAATCAAAACTAAATTAGGCAGATAAGAAAAACAAACAAACTCGCAGAATGAAACGAAAAGGTTAAGGCATTTGATATCGTCATGGTACCCGCCTTAAATGTGTGAAAAAATGGCCTTATTTAGATTGATTTTTCATCAAATAATTACTTTAGGCAAGTTGGAAAAAGTATTCCCATTTAAACTAAAGCTTTAATCTATGTTTGGTTAGGTAGTTATTAATGGAATGGAATGAAATAAAATGAAATGAAATATTATTCCATGATTTGGGTGGAGAGTTTATAATAGAATGAAATGAAATATAATAGAAGGGAAGGGTTTCACATTTCATCCTAAATAGTAAAAATAAGTTATCTTCAATTTGAGAGTTTAGAATGTAATGTAAAATGATAAACAACATTTCACTATATTACAATATGAACCCTTCTTCCAAATAACATTTCACTATATTATATTATAAACCCTTCCATCCCTCCCAAACAATAATTTTCTAATATTACATCAATTTACATTTCATTCCATTATAAACCATTTCTTTCCATTCTATTAAAAATATTACGTCCAACCAATATAGTCTTAAGAAGTTTGAGGCTACTTTTTAGGTTCGATTCTCATATTTTCACTCAAGCAACAGAATATCAAGTGTTATTAATGTCAATAATATATTTACTGGGTTATATCCTGGGAGAGGACAACTCCATATCATGCATCATTGAAGAGTTGAACAAGTATTCTAGCTTACTAATTAATTGTCCACAAATTGTTTGTAAAAGGTATAGAAATCATTATTAAACATATCTAGGGTACAAATGCTCCTAGAAGTTCCCATGAACTTTACTCTTCCCAATATTTGCTATACACGATAAAATTATTTTCGTAGGATATGGAACTTTGATTATGTCTTCTCCCAACCCAAATTTTAGTTTTTCTTAATCACTAACTTCTTAGCAAGTTGTACAGATTCAAATTTAATCTTCTAAAAAGTTGAACATAACATATCTAGAAGTCTTAACCAGTAAAGAAAAAGAAACTTCAAATAACTAAACTAATAAGTTGTTAAGAATGTTAAGGGAAAAGACAATATTATGGCTCCAATTGCTTGAGAGTGCTAAATTATCAATCTTAATATAGAAAGTTATCACTTATCAGTTCATATAAGCATGGCTACTTGATAATAACTACCATCCAAAAATATATAAATTTTATGGGGTTTTAACAAAAGTGGTTACCATTTGGTGTATTCATTTTTACCTCTATTTTAAAGACATCTTTAAAACAGAGGTAAAAATGATTACAACAGTGGCATTGGAATTTTCTTGGAACATACAATCAATGTGATTTATAGAAGACAAAAGTAATGGTCACCTTTAGAGAATTTCTCTACGAGAGACACAAATTGCCTTATAATCCCTGTCTCTCCATGCAGAACCCTTGAATAATTTATTTTTTAAGATTTAATTGAACATAACAACGGGACACAAAAATAATGAAATCATTTATGTTTGAGTGCTTGCAATTGTGGGAAAGAGCCAAAGTAAAATATGGCCTTGATGGGTTAATAAAAAGGTAGATTTACTTTAATAAGAAGTAAATATAGCAATGTAATTTCAAGCCTTTTGATTCAACTTTGAGAAATTCGTTCATATGATCTCACTAATTTTTTGAGTGATATGATAGTCACACAATGACGTTCATTGGTGGGTGTATTAAACCCTTCAACTTTAATTTATTTCAATTTAGCCCTAAATTACATTAACCAAGAACAAACTAAAAACCCCAATTACCTGGAGAAGAAGGACCTTTGTGTGAATAGGTATAACAAATGTTGCCAATTGGTGGAGAAAACATGACGATGCTAGAAAGAAGAGAGATGAAGACGGAAGAACACACTAGACAAGCATACTAGACGAGCACACTGCAGCTGCTGGAAGACAAAGATGAAGACAAAGAACATTCAATAGAGGACGAAGATTACTTCTTAATTAGGTTATCAATATGTAGAAAATGACATCATTTTGTATTGTCTTTTAAGTTTTTAACTACAAAATCTACTTTTGGAGATAATACTATGAAATTTGTGTGTTTTAGGAAATAAAAACATTTAGCTACGAAAATAAGTTTAGAGTTAAAAATGTTGCTAAATGTCTTCAGCTACAAAATTAGCTTAATTTTGTAAATGAAAACATTTAGCTATAAAACTAAGTACACAGTTAAAAACCTCGACAATTCTTGTTAGCTATGAATATAAAACATAGCCCATACTAAATGTCACCAATAGTTTTTATAAACTCAGAAACCATTTTATGACAGCAGTTTTATTTCGTTTGGCTACGATTTTCCAGCTTTAGCTACAATTTTCAAATCATAGCCAAAAAGACAAGAGGTCACTTTGTTGTAATGATAATATTTGTTCTCATGTTTCCTTTTCATCATTATAGGTGCATAAAATGACTCACAAATTCAAGAAAAAAGAATGTAAGAAGTTTTCAGACTTATGTCATATGTTTGGAGATACTACTACAGCTGGTTTGCATGTACATCATCAACTAAATCTCCATTGAATAGTATAAAAGAGGAACATATAATTGTTGCTAATGAAGATAGCTCGTATAATGAAAAAGGAGATCAAGTTATAACTTCTCCATCTAAGAGAAAGAAATCTCCTAAGAATAAGAAGGCAAAGAAGACAAATTCTAACATTGTAGAAGAGGTCTTTGTTATAATTGGTGAAAAATCAAAAAGAAGGAACGATTTACTTGAGAAAAAACTCAGTGAAACATCGTCCATTACAAAGAATATATATAGAGCTTTATCAATTATGCAAGAGTTTAACATAATGATGGAATGTCTGAATTCCTTAGATGAATTGGAAGTTGAGGGTGTTTAATATGGAAAAGTTGTGAAGGCTTTACATGGTTCTCCACTTTATAGGGATATTTTTATGAAGATGGTAGATACAAGGAAGCTGGATTGGATTATGTCACTTTAGTTATATTTTCATGTTATTTCATACCGAATTCTTATTAATTTGGCACTTTTATATTAAACACTATTCCATAATTTGAACATTTTAAGTTTGTGTTTTATATAAATGTTTAACTGAATTTTAAGTGTGATTTGGATTATTTTCTATAAATATTTTGTTTATATTTAATTAAACTTTTTAGCTGAATGTTTTATTAATTATCTAATGTTGGCATTGTAGATAGATGGATTCTTTATCAAATTTCAAATCAGATTCTGATGATGAACTAATAAAGGCAATCAATATTTCTTTAACAGGGGGAGAGAACAAATAGTTTCATTTATAGAAGCAACCATGTAGAACTTCTACTCTATCAGGTCATGATTGGATATTAGAACTTTTGAATAGGAATCCTATAAGGATTTGTGAAAATTTAAGAATGAGCAAGATATTCTTCTTGAGCTTTTGTGATGAGTTGAAGAGCTTATGAGGCATAAAGGCAACAACTCATTTGATTGTGGAGAAACAAGTAGCAATTTTTTTACGACTATAAGGTATAGTAAGACAACTAGAGTCAATGTTGAACGCCTTTAATATTCGACCTGGACAATTTTAAAGTACTTTCAAAAATTCTTATATGCAGTTAATCGTGTTACAAAAAGAGTCATTACTCCATCATCCTTTACCAATACACCTTCTGAGATTCAATATAATTCAAAATTCTTTCCATATTTTCAAGTATATTCATACATTTAATTACTATTTTAATTAGGTCCGTATAATTAATAATTATTTTAATAGTATAATTTTATTTTTTAGAAATGTAGAGGAGTAATAGATGGTACACATATTGATGCATATATTCTGACCAATGAACAAATACCATACAGGGGTTAAAAAATTGATCCAACCCAAAATATTATATGTTTTTGCTCATTTGACATGTGTTTTACATATATAATGGCTGGATGGGAAGGTACTACAAATGACTCTTGATTTCTTTTAGAAACATTGAAAAATATAACGAATCAACTTTCTCTACCTGCATAAGGTATTATATTATTTTGAATAAACATAGTAATCATGATTAATTTTTAATATCTTTTTGTTAATATTATGTCCTTTATATGTTAGGTAAGTTATATTTGGTTAACTTTTAAAAAAAAGTTATATTTGGTTAATTCAGGCTATATCAATATGCCTGAATTTCTTTTACCATACCAAGGTGAGAGATATCATTTGCGATATTGTAGAGGAAGATAAAGACTTCAAGTCCACAGGAATTGTTTAACTACACGCATTCTTCATTAAAAATATTATTGAAAGATGTTTTGGCATTTTAGAAGTAAGATTCCCTATACTTTCAAATATGTCAAGTTATAATATGAAGAAATAAAAATACATCATTATTGCTTGTTGTGTTATACACAATTATATTAGAATATATGACAAAGCAATGAATTATTTGACAATTGTGCTGAAAATGAAGAACAAATTAGGGAAGTGAAAATGAAAATGCAAGTTCTCAAGTGGAGTATAATATCACTCCAGCACAACTTCAAAATATGTCTTAGAAGCAAGATGAAATTGCTAAACAAATGTGGAATGATTATATTAGTTCTAATTGATTTATATTTCTTTTTGTAAATGATAATATTGTTATGTTTTGAAGAACTATAATATAATAGACATCTTTTATTTATTATAATGATTTAATGTAATTTTTTAATTTATAGAATTTTATTATAGATAAATGATGTGCAAATTTCTTTAATTATATAAATATACATATATTTTATTTCTAACCATAATGAGAATTAATTAATTAAAAATAATTAACATAAAAGGATAATTAAAAAATAGAAAACATGATGATAAAACCAAACATTTTTTGTTTTAAGTTTTTTATTACAAATCTCAACCAAATAGGTTTTTGTTTTCAATTTTTATATTAGAAATCTAAACCAAATAGGTTTTTATTTTTAATTAAAAAAGAAAATAAAAACTGGAAACTACAACAGAAAAATAAAAGTAGAACTAAAAGACCCTAAGTGTCATGTAATTTTGTTTTTGTAAATTTCCTTCGACAATATTACCCTTTTGTTATCCCCATTATACCTTTACCTAAGTCTCATTAAAACCTTGTAACAAGACCTTTAGATTTTTGTTTCTAATTTACTTATAAGTGATCAAGATATGATTTTATTGCACGCTTATAGTTAAGAATCATCTTGTGTATTGATTTGAGGCTTATACACTTTTCACCTAAACACTTTGAGTGGACTAAGTGAACCCTTAGTGACGAAGTGAAAATTTGTGCCTTTGATTTCAAAAAGATTATCTATGTGATTACTATTGATATCAACCTATAAAGATTAGTTCTAGGATAACATGAATATAATTGCATGTTAATTTGATTGATATGACATGATCATTCAGGGTGTGAATGGATAGGATGAGGATAATAAGGGATGAATGTTTGCAAGTTTGATGATTTGGATTATGATTTATTCGAGGACAAACAAAAGCTTAAGTGTAGCGATATTTGATAAAAGATTAATTGACTATATTTTTTACCCATATTTAGTGTGTTTTTCTTGTTATTTGAGAGTTTTATAGTATTTTTGGTACTTAATTTTCTTCAAATGAGTTTTTAGGTGATAATTGACTTCATAGACCAAAAAGATAATAAATGAGGTAAAATCAACGCATAAAATCAAACAAAAGAAAGGTTTGGATAACATAGCAATTGATAGTTTATCTAGGATTGAAAGTGGATAGCTCTATATCATGTCAGTTTTACAAATTCAAAGTTCATTATTGTAGGGATTAAGAGGAGTTAGGAGACTAATAGCTCATTATCATTCATTTATTAAGAGATTGAAACAAGGAGAAGAATTAAAGTTTGCTTATACATTAACCAAGGAGTTAGTATTGGAAAGGTAGAACAGTGGTGGAAGTAGAAGTGTAATTGAGGGAGAAGATCATCTCTTTGTTCCATGACTTAGCTAGAGGAGGTCATTCAGGATATTTAATCATTTATAAGAGATTGAATTTGTATTTCCATGGAAACAAGACGTAGGTTCACATTTAGGAATTTATCTTATAGTATGATATTTGCCAAAGGAATAAATATGGAACTTTGTCTACACCATGAAACTTCAACCATTACCAATTTATCATCAAGCATAAATTGATATCAGTATGGATTTCACAAAAGGTTTGCGTAAATATTATGGCTATACATTCATCTTTAAACTCATTGATTGATTTACAAAATCTAATCATTTCATTCCTGTGCTACATCCATATTTAGCTGCTAAAGTTGCTTCTAAATATGTTAATCATGTTTACAAATTGCACATAATACGTATCATTATTATTAGTGACAAAGATCTCATTTTTTTAGCAATTTTTTGCAAGATTTCTTTAAAATTCACAATGTTTTATTAGCTTTTTCCTCTATTTATCATTCTCAAACAAGTCAATTAGAGGTGTTTAATCAAACTTTGTATAGCAAGTAGGTGTTTTCAACAATGTAATAAGTTGTTGTCTTTGGCTAAACGGTAGTATAATATCATATTCCATACCACTCTTCACTGCTCCCCTTTTGAGACACTATAGGATTTTACTCCTCCAATTTATATTCCTTATTAAGCTAGTAATTCTAAAATGTTGATGGTGGATCAAAACTTAAAAAATATAGAGACTACTATTCAGTTAATCAAATCTTATAATTCATATGTTTAGAATTGTATAAAGCAATAGGCAAATCAAAATAGTATGATCTTTTTCTTTTTTGCAATTGATGAATGGGTTCATCTTAAGTTACACCTTTATGGTCATCTTAGTTTGTAGTATAAGGAGAACTAGAAACTTTCTCTATTTTCAAACCATTTAAAATTTTACAATTTATTGATCCAGTAGCTTACAAACTTAAATTGCTAAAGACAACTCGATAGTGAGTTGAAGACGAAAGGATAGGACAGTCAGATTATAAAGTATGGAACTAAAGATTGATGCAAGATGGGCAAAAAGGTCAATAAGGACCCAAATGTTTATATCAAAATTTAAATTAAACCCTATCATTTTAACTCGTTCAAAAAGGATCCTATGATTTTGTAAAAATATAAAAATAACCCTGACTATCTATTTTCATTAACCCTCCATCAGAAAAAACCCATTTAACATATTTTTCTATTTTTTGTATTGGCCCATGCCACATTATTATCCTACATGGCCAAAGATTCAAGGAATTGGAAATTTTCATGGCCAAAAGACCCTAATATTTACATCAAAATTTAAGTTAAACAATAACATTTCAGAGCATTTAAATTGAATCCTAATGTTTACAAAACGTTCAAAACAAACCTTACTTAAAAACCTGACGGAGCTTAGCCTCCGTCAGTTAAATACCACGTGGCATTTTTTTGACATGATTTTTTAAAGTTTAAATATTAGTAAGACCCACTCTTGTTGATTTGCCATTTTTATTTTAAAATAGAAGTGGTTCCCATAGTTATATAAAAATCACTGTTTCTTATTCTCTTTGAAGAATTCACTGTTCATCTTCTTCTCCTGTTCATTAAACTGCTTTGGCACCCAGAGAACGTTCATAACTATTTAACTTCAGTTGTTATGACCTACAATATTAAGATTTATTAATGGAATTGATCCAAACCTTATTAAACTTTCTGAGATGTGTAACCACTTAGGAAACGTCATGGGCTAACCCTCATGGCTGCTTGTGCTTGACTTTGCTATTAAAGCAACCCTTATAGGTGTTGCTTTGTGATAAGAATAGTTGAACTACATCTATTTCAACTCTTATTCTTGCATTATAACATGTTACTTGGAACTCATTATAAAGCTTTGTGCAAGTTTTGGAAGAACAAAAGGTGCATCCAACTAGAGCCAAGGAGCAGGGTTTTTAGTTCAAGTATCCCTATGTGAAAGATGCTCTTAAAGCTATTCCCTAATGAAGACTACATATGTAAACAACCTTTGATACTACTTTTTGGTTTGAGGATCATGTTTCTCCCAACTATGGAGGCATTTAGAGATTAGAAGATGGAATTCTCACATCTTCACGTAAATCATGAGTTAGTTTGATCTGTTCAAGTAAGCAATTCCTACATACGACTAAAAGTTTTTATTTTTCTAGCAAATGCTACTTGTTAATCATATATATGCAATCCCATCATTCTTTTCATCTACTCGATAGAATTCGGTCACAATTGATATGACAAACTTTGTATCATATCTTTTTTCACATAGTCATCTTATCTATATAACATGAAATAATATGGCACTATTAGAAAGAGCTTTCAAGAGAAGATGTTACTAACCCATTTCATCTTCTAATATTAATCCCTTTAGCTAATTTAAAAAGAAAATCATGAGGATGGCAATAGAAAAGTTAATGGTGTCCATTGCCAAATAGTAAAATCAACCCTTTAAAGAGTACTTCTTTCCTTTGAAGGCTTGGAATTTTGGCTCCTCCTTTTTTTCAGATTCTTGCTTAGTTTTCTTTTCAGGTTCCTATACCATTAAAGAAAGAGTTTATTTGAATCACACTAGAGAAAAAAAAAGGCAAAATGATAGACCAAAAGTCCTATTAACATCGTTTTGATGTTGTCAGGAATCCGATTCATAGTGATGGATGGTAGAAGAAAAAGCACCTTTTGGCTTTCTTTAGGAGCACAACTTACATTTGATCTAAACATAAGTTTTCCCTAAGATTGGCGTGAACTACTTTGTGAACTTGATCCCACTGACAGCTGTCTATTAGTAACAAAAGGTTGCTTGTCCTTAAGCCCAGGTGAAGAAACTGGTGGAGGCTGATATGTCAAAGGTTTTCCATCCAAGTGTTGACTTGTTCTTGTAAATGGACTAAATATTGGTTCCATGTCGATTGGAACCTCTTTAACTGCAAGATTCAAAGAAAACATTCTTTGAGAAAAATGAAATGTAAATGGATGAAACCAGGCTTGCCAATCAACATCCAATACCACCCTACCACATCCTCTATCCTATTTGGGAAAGAAAGCAACTTTTAGCATAACAAAAGCTTTTCCAAAATGAATGCTAAGTTATAGAGACCAATAACTTTTAGCACAAAAGAAAAAACTCCAACCATTCCACAATGAATTGGAAGTTATAGAGACTAAACTTATAACACAATCAGAAAACTTGAGCCATTTCACAGTGAATACTCAACTATAGAGACTACACCTAATTGACACTCCCCCTATCAAAACAATAGAAAAGAGAGTTCGATGAGGTCTAACAAAGTGAACATACGAACATAAAACATTCTTTCTCCCTTATTAAAATTAAAAACAAGAAATTTGTTATCAATAAATATGAAGGCAGCTACACATTCACTAGGGCTAAAGTAGTTTGCTGAACAGGATAAGAAGATGAACAACAAATTCTTGAAGGAGAAGAAAAAACAGTGCATTTTATATAATTATGGGACTCACTTTTATTTTAATGTAAAAGACTCAGTTTTATTTTAATGTAAAAATTCCATGTCAACGAAAGTGGGTCCCAATACTATATAAAACTAGAAAAAACCACATCTGAAAAAAATGTCACATGGCATTTAACTAAGAGAGGTTAAACTTTGTCAGGTTTTCCGTCCAGGTATGGTCCGGTTTAAACATTTTGTAAACATTGAGGTTCAACTTGAATACTCTAAAACATTGGGATTCAACTTAAATTTGGATGTAAACATTAGGATTTAAAATGCTCCTTTGGCCAAATTTTAATTAAGACAACAATGTTTTGGGATAGCTCAAATGTTACAATCTTGATTAAATTGAAAATAGGTGAAGTTGATGTCATCTTCTATGATTCAAAACAAACTAGTCCATCTCCTCCATCATTATCATTTGCTTTCTCCAACGTTTTCCTCCATCATTTAAGGCTTCCTTAATCATATTTCATCTTGTCATCTAGGGATTCCTTTAGTTCAAAGCAGATGCATCCATCATCCTCCTTCATTTTTCTATGCATTCTTCTCAATTTCAAGTTGCTTTGATTATATGTTTTACTGTTAGTTTTTAATGTAGGGATGACTATATGTAGCACCCCAATCTAGCAAGACCCGAACCCGACATCGATGGGTGATATCCGAGTCCGTGCCCCTCGAGAGTGGAGTGCTAGAACACTCAATCAGTCAAATCTCATTACAAAGTTTTTTTTCTTTTGTTTTTGAAACAATGCACACTTTTGCGGAAAATCAATAATCAATTCGGACCCGTTTCAATCATAAACTTTTTCAATCACAGCAATACAATCATTAGAATTACAATGCCATTTGGGCCCATTACTAAAACAGAAGACTTGTAGTTATAATTCATTACACTTCAAAATCATTTACTAACATTTCCAATTTGGAATGTTGATTCAGAACAGAATTATTTACATA
>JANQAP020000172.1:9436077-9458549 GCA_026874005.2 Erythroxylum coriaceum
AACAGAGCTCCATTTGCAAGCTGCAAAGCGAGTGTTGAGGTACTTGAGAGGCACAACAAATCTTGGGATATTCTACAAGAAGGGAGGGAGTGATGAACTAATTGCATTTACTGACAGTGATTATGCCGGTGATTTGGAGGATAGGAAAAGCACTTCAGGGTATGTTTTCATGTTAAGTTTCGATGCTGTGTCGTGGTCCTCTAAAAAACAACCTGTTGTCACTCTCTCAACGACTGAAGCTGAATTTGTAGCTGCTGCATCCTGTGCATGCCAAGTTGTGTGGATGAGAAGAATTTTGGAGAAACTTGGTCATGTACAAGGTGATAGTACTACAATTTTTTGTGGTAATAGTTCTACAATTAAATTGTCAAAGAATCCAGTGATGCATGGACGGAGCAAGCACATAGATGTGCATTTTCACTTTCTGCGTGATCTTACTAAGGAGGGAGCTGTGGAGCTAATTTATTGTGGTACACGGGATCAAGTTGCAGATGTGATGACTAAGCCATTGAAGCTTGATTTTTTCTTAAAGATGAGGGAGCTACTTGGTGTTCGAGAAGTGCCTGATGTAAACTAACTGCTATCTGCGTTAGTTTAAGGGAGGGAATGACAAGTACTGGAGTTCATTGCTACATTAGGATCCCCTGCTGATTAAGTTTGTTTTTTCTGTTTCAAATAAATCCCTATTAAATAGGGTGACTTGTTCTTTTGCTTGACTATTTCTTTTTGCACGTTACCACGCTTCTGTTAATCGTGGACTATAATTTCTACATTCTGTTAGTTCTTGTAAGGCTATATAATAGCCAAAGTTCTTATTCAATAAAAAGTCATTCTCCCAGTTTTGTTGTGTTTCTCTCTATCACAGTTTTGTTTCATAACATTCCTATCCTTTCTGGAAAATTTCTTTTCGGCCCAAAAATTTGGCTCCTGCGCCTCCCTACTTGCGTCGTACTCTGTGACTTCTCTCATCCGACTAGGCCTCTCACGGCGGTAGGGAGGTAGGATGGACATCGGAGAACCTTCTGGCCTCAAGGACGACTTCCTGGCATTGTCTCGATCACTTGTTCTTCAGAAACGCACAAAGATTGGTTCTTCCAAACTATCAGATTTTGTGGTTAACACAGGCGTGACGGAGAAGGGACTGTCGACTACTGGGGCATGGAAGAAAAAATTGTAATACTCCTCCTCCTTCAGTCGTCCTTAAGCACTATCCAAATGTAATGAAAGAGGGAGTTATCTCCCCCCAGGGAAATCCTTAATGCAAGTGTGAACAATTGGTCTTATGCTCTTATTGGATTCTTTTAAAACAAACGACCGACATTCCCAGTGAGGAATGCCTAGGCCAAGACTCGATGGAGTCATAAGGGCTTGGAGCAAGTCTTACTGAGGGAAGATGACACTTTCCTGTTCAAATTTGGAAAAGAATGTAATTTGCCAGAAATAACAGAACAGGGTCCGTAGCACATAGGTAACCAACCAATCTTTTTACAACGATGGAGACCAGGTTTGGAGATGGGCAGAAGTGCGATTGAGACTTTCCCTCTGTGGGTACATCTGTACAATGTGCCGATGAAGCTTTGGACTCTTGAGGGGCTGAGTTATGTGGCTAGTTCTTTAGGCAAATCGCTAAGCTTGGATACTCCAACAGCAAATATGGAAAGAGTGGGCTATGCTAAAGTTTGTATTGAGATATCAAAATCTACCCATTTACCAGACTGCTTGTCAGTTTTGAGTATAGGTGAGAGTGGGGATATGATTCAAAAAACCATTTCGGTGTCTTACCCTTGGAAACCCAATACTACTAAAAAGTGGAAATCCACTGGGAAAAGCTTCCATGCAGGGATGCAAGAGGAACTACTAGCTCCTAACAATGTGGAGCAGAGAACAGATGCGATCTATAAGCACCAAGGAGGGGTGAGGAAAACTGTGCATAAGTACCGAATAATGTTGAAATTAGTCCTACCAGGAAGAAATCCCATCCAGTGCGAGAGGTACCTACTACTACCAAACCAAAAGCTACTAGCCAGAACAGTGAACGAATGGAACAATTGCTTTTAAAAGTCAGGAAGACCGAAACTGATATTGAACCAGTGGAGCCAGAACTAGCAAACAGGGGACCTGACATATCTGAGTCAACTGAGGCTATGGCATCTGAGCCTGATACTCAACTAGGTACAGAGTTACCTTTTGATCTAGATGAAACAAACACGATCTAAACTCAAGTAGTAGCAACTCGGCGAAGTGCTGCACGGAAAAAAGGCAAGAAGAAAAACAAAGGGGTGACTTTCCCGAAATGTCTATTCTAGTCTGGAATACTAGAGGGCTTATAATCCCTCCAAGAAAGCGGTACTTATAAAATTTATTTTGGAGAAAAAATCAGTACTTATTGGCTTGCTTGAAACTCATATTAGAGATATGTCCATACTGAATACACCGAATCTTTTTGGAGGCACAATGGAGGAGTCTATCCAACCATCGATCCTACTATAATGGACGTATTATATTTTGTTACAATCATGACCTGATGGAAGTACACGTTGAGGAGGAGAGTGCTCAGCATCTCCATTTAGTCTGCAAGATAGGAGGTCAGAGTACGACTTTTGCCTTAACTTTGGTTTACGCTGCCAACTTTGGTTTCCAACGCACCAATATGTGCCGATCCTTCAACAACATACAACAAGCTATTACCTCTCCTTGGATGGCAGTCGGTGACTTCAATTGTATACTCAATACCAAGGAAGCAGAAGGAAGGAAACTATACACATTAGCAGACACCTAAGAACTTACATCTCTTCTTCGCGATGTGGCATTGACGGATTTATACTCTACCGGGCGCCTACTTACTTGATCAAACAATCAACAGGGAACCATGCTTATTCGGAAAAATTTGGATCGTTGTATGGTGAATTCAGGGTGGCTTAAAATATTCTTGCAATCCACGGCTCATTATGGAGATAACTTGACTTCGGATCATTGCTATTTGTTGATCCAATGTGGTGATGGGACCAGGGTAATGGGGGCTCCACTTCGATTTTTCAATGGTGTTACACAAATGGAGGGGTTTATGGATCTTATCACAACTTGCTAGCAGCTGGAGATTCGGGGATACAAAGCCTTCCAGTTGATGAAAAATTTGAGAAAGGTCAAAATAGCAATAAAAAACTTCTCCAGCAGCAATAAACAGATTTCATCTACTATGAAACTTCATTTACAGCAGGCACAGACGATGTGTTATACTTATCCAGATGACCAATAGTGGAGAGTGAAGGAAATGCACCTACTTAGAGAATACCAACATGAACTAATGTTACAACAGTCCATTCAACGACAGAAAGGCGACACCAACACTAAATTCTTCCATGCATTCGTACTAGCGAGACGTAATATCAATAGAATAGTAGGACTGCAGGATAGCAACGGGGATATGCATTCTGATCAAAATGCATCCATCCAAAGCCCCAGGCCCGGATGGGTTTACAGGGTGGTTCTTTCAACAGACATGGAATATCACTGATCCACTGGTAGTTGAAGTTGTTTTGGAATTTTTCCAAAATTGTATACTGTTGGAGGAACTAAACAACACCTTCCGTCCTATTTCATGATGCAGCCTAGTATATAAAGTCATCGCGAAATTGCTGGCGGATAGATTGAAATGAGTACTGGCAGAAACTATTGACATTACCCAAGGAGCATTTCTACCAGGAAGGAACATTGGGGATAATATTCTCCTTTTATAGGAATTACTCAAAGACTACTCATCTGGGAGGCAAATTAGGATCTGTATGCTGAAGATAGACTTCTATAAAGCTTATGACATGGTAAAGTGGAGTTTCATTAAAACATTCCTGGAAATTTTAGACATGCCTTCAATGTTTGTGAATTGGATTATGGAATGTGTTTAAACTCCTAGGTTGAGTGCTCTGGTTAATGGAGTGCCTTCCAAGCCCTTCAAGAATGCTAAGGGACTTAGACAAGGGGACCCGTTATCCCCTTATCTATTTACCTTAGTCATGGAAGGATTGTCCAGACTTCTTCGAGTTATTACATCTTCCAACGGGCACTTTCGGTACTTCGAGTCATTACACCTTATTTTCGCTGACGATCTTATGTTGTTTTATGATGCTAATCTTGCTTCTGTAAACATCCTAATGAACTCATTGACAACCTACTATTAGTGGTCTAGCTTATGGATTAATATGGAGAAGGGTAGCTTGATGTTATCTGCCGATATACAGAACCCGAATGAATTTAGTTGAGTAATAGGGCTCAATCTCCATCCCCACTATTTACGGTACCTAGGGGTGACGATATCATCGAATAAGCTGAAGTATGATGATTGCATTCCTATACTGGAGAGAATCAAATCTAAAGTCCTTTCGTGGCAAAACCGATTCCTATCCTACGCAGGGAGACTTACTCTTACTCTTTCGGTTCTCAGCAGCTTTCATACGCACTGGCTAGTGCACACGATCCTAACTCGGAAAATAGTTAAGGAGATTGATAGACTGCTAAAAAAAATTTTATAATCTGGGAAGTGTGACACTGCAGAAAAAAAATTGCTAAAGTGGAATGGAGTGGCATCACGATACCAAAGGATGTAAGAGGTCTCGACATTCACTCTATGGTTTCGGTGCAAAAAGTACTAGTCAGTAAAAAGTTATGGAGATTGATAACAGATAAAGAAGCATTATGGACAAAGTGGATTCATCAAATTCACATCTAAGAACGAAATCTTTGGCAACTAGACAACTCTCTCCATTACTCGGGGTTCTTCAATGAGTTGTTGAAGATTATAACTCCAACCTGATTATAGCTCACCTTTGGAATCGCTTGTTGGTAGAAACTAGAGTCTCTGAACTCATTTCAGAAGGAGGATGTAGGGACAATTTCAGAGGATTTGTTGTACTGCAACCGCATCTTCCTCAACTAGGGGATACTACACTACCAGATTCTATTTGCTGAACACCTAACCCGAGTGGAGTTTTTACAAATGCAACTGGTCATCGCATATTTCACCATGATACCAATCAAGTCCCTTGGTTTAATCTTATTCGGAAGCATACCTTGAACCCCAAAGCATCCTTTATTGCCTGACTGGCCATTAAAAATCGGCTAAGAACAAAATGTCGATGGTTTAATCCGGCTAATAAAGAGTGTGTGTTGTGCCATGCAACCCACGAGAACAGAAACCATATCGTTTTCAGTTGTGAGTATTCCAAAGTTGTTTGGAGCAGAGTCCAACTTATGGTGGGAGCTGTGTATGATTGGGAAATAACACTGCAATGGTTTATTAATTGGACACAATCAAGTAAGGCAAATTCCATACTCTTCAAAGCTGCTCTTATTAACTCCATTTACATGCTATGGAAAGAAAGGAATTGTACAGTGTACACACAAGACGCAAACGACAAATATCATTTAACAGATAGAATTCTGAACAGTACTCGAGCTACTTTAGTGGTAAGGAAGGAGGAGCATCTGTTAACCCCTGGTATGAGAGCTAGTTGGGATATATGACAGCTGAATGTCTTAACTTCTTTTGTAGTTCAATAGTTAGACCTCCTTTATAGGTGTGTAACTTTTGTCAACAGTGAGATAGAGGATAATGGGTCTATTTTTATTTTGTATATATCTTTTGTATAGTTTGTAATAGCTGAGCTAAAGAAATTTAATACATGTTTCATTTTTTAAAAAAAATAAGATCACCGACCAATGGATCTTATCCAGTGTTCTTTTGTTTCCACTGCCACTACGGGTTGTTCCCAATAACATGATGCATTTTATCGATCTTGGATCTCTACTGTATAGATGTTCATTCCTGTATACGCATTTCATTTATAGATTTCAATCAATAAGCTAAATTTAGTAAGAAAGAACATGCTCATGTTCTTCTCAAGCGTGGAGATATCAAAAGTCGAGATGACAAACATTATTGGTGTTTACGAAAAGTACAAGGATGCTTGTGAAATTGTGTGGATCCCAATTATAGAACAGCGGACTGAAGCTGCTGTTAGTAAGTTCAACAGCCTCCAAGCTTTGATGGTATGGTACACAATCTGCAAACCGGAATTGTTGCATATGGTGGTGGTTAAGTTCGTGTAGAATAATAAGTGGCAGTTTGGAGGCAAACCTATGCAGGTGAATGACATAGCAATATGCAGGTGGATGACGCCAGAGAAGAAGAACGTGTTCGTCGGCAATTGGAAGCCAACCACTGTATATAAATACATATATACAGGAAGAGTAAGGGAGGAAGGGACAAAGGTTGGTGATCCCAGGGTGTTGTTAGCCAACACGTGTAGAGAAAACAATGTACATGATCTCAGGGTGTTGTTAACCAACACGTGTAGAGAAATATATAATTTAAGAATGTAGGTCCACTGCCAATATTATAAATTACATAAAATTACGACATCAAATTGTCTTAAATTTTAACGTTTGTCAATCGATAATGTCCAATTTGTAAACTTCAAGGTTAAAACCAACCCTTAATTGTCATGCGACAGCTTTTATAGTCAGCAAACTAAATGTCAGACGTCCACCTGGATGTACAGGTAGATTAGGGTAACAGGGCTGTTAACTTCAGGTTCTTTTGGAACGTGTGATAAGATAGATTATTTTTAATAAATGTATTTATATAAATGTTTGGGTCTTTGCCATACAAGATGATGTCAAGTAATTAACAATTAGAGTCTGTTTGAACATTATCTCCAATTTCTCCCTAGTTCTTGCTTGTTTCTTCTTTCTAACTCCTCATTAGTGCTTTCCTAAATACAAAGTTCTCATCGACTTTCTTCTTTCTTCTTCAAGAACTCGAATGAGCCCTTGTGCTGCACTTTTAAGCAAGAGCACAATGATGTCGAACAACACAAACGGCACAAAACCATCAACAAAGAGATTTCCTCTTATATTTCATTCACACATATTTTAGAGACAACTGTACATTATTCCTCAAAACACTAACAAAAGATAATGTTCAAACAGACTTCGCCCCTTAAAAGATATCAAACAGATGATGAAACCCAAACCCCTCAATTTCCTAACTCCTACACCAGGTCCAAAACAGAAGCCATCTCACATCTGCTCCACTTTTCAAGGTGTGTCCAATGATTGATCGACTACAGGGACACATCTGTCAATCTTGGTTTTATTTCTCTTCGGCACTCCATGAGGGAAAAGAATCATGATCACCTAAGTCATAACTTTGTGTTTGTTGCTATCTTGAT
This sequence comes from Erythroxylum coriaceum, assembly GCA_026874005.2. Taxonomy (NCBI): domain Eukaryota; kingdom Viridiplantae; phylum Streptophyta; class Magnoliopsida; order Malpighiales; family Erythroxylaceae; genus Erythroxylum; species Erythroxylum coriaceum. The sequence continues at coordinate 9,443,304 of JANQAP020000172.1, forward strand.
GCCTCTTTTTAAGGTCTTGGTGCCTATTAACAGCGTCATCTTGAACGTCACTACTTGTGCCAATATCCTCTTCTCTCATCAGATATTTATCAACCTGCGAAGCTGCTTGTCGTCCCTCAGATATCGCCCATACAACGAGAGACTGACCTCTTCGGCAATCACCGGCTGCAAATATTCCTTTCACGTTTGTGGAGAAGCGACCATATTCTGCCTTGAAGTTCGAACGATTGTCTTTCTCCAAGCCTAGCTTGTCTGCAACGTTCTGATAAGATCAAACGGCAAAATTTTAATGAGCCTATGTTCAATTGGTTCAACTACATTTGGATATGACAGGCTGTAATTCCAAATTGAGCTAAACTTAATAAATGAATTTTTATCCTTTTCAGGGATTCGTAAAACAGGACACTAACCGATTCAGGACCAAGGAACCCCATAGCTAATAGGATAAGGTCTGCATTAATGATTTCCTCACTGCCTTCTACCTCCTTGAACTGAAATCTTCCACCGGCATCCTTCTCCCATTGTACACGAACAATTTCTAGTCCTTTAACATTACCATTTTCATCTCCAATAAATCGCTTGGTTAAAACCTCATATGACCTTGGGTCTTTTCCAAATTTAGCAGCAGCTTCTTCGTGTCCATAATCCACACGGAATACACGAGGCCACTGCAGAATTGACGAGATTATAGGAAGGAAATATAAAGGACAACAAAATATACTATATCTTTCTGTTTTCAAACATGGGAAAAAAGGCATATGCATATACAAAAGCAAACTAACAAACCTATCTTCATCATTGCTAATGGAAAATGTGACGGAAGATAAAATTTGCAAATCCTCAAAATGCTACCTCCAGGCCCTTACAAATATGAAAAAGGTTCATGCTAACACATGTTGAATAGGTATAGCAAAGGTTAGAGAGTTAAACCTGTGGCCATGGATTTCCAGGAGCTCTCGTCTGTGGTGGCTGTGGTTGTAGCTCTAGATTTATGAGGCTAGTACAGCCATGCCGAATAGATGTTCCAATACAATCTGTCCCAGTGTCACCTCCACCAATTACTACCACTTTCTTTCCCTTAGCAGAGATGTATTTACCATCATCTAGATTGCTATCTAGCAAGCTCTTTGTATTCGCATAAAGAAACTCCATAGCAAAATGTACACCAGACAACTCACGGCCTGGTATAGGAAGGTCTCTGCAGAAGAAAACTTGATGAGAACAGATACACTCCACATATTTCAACTACTATTCCATGAACCAACTTCTAAATTTGATGAACTTCTTATTGCTTTGAGATGTGTTGAGTTACCTTGGTTTTGTGGCTCCTACAGCCAAAACAATAGCATTATTCTCCTCTTGAAGCCGGTCAAGAGAGTACAAAGGATCAATTCCAACATTAGCATTGACCACAAAGTTGATGCCTTCCTCTGCCATTAGGTTGACTCGTCGTTGGACTATATCCACCTTGTCAGCCTTCATATTGGGAACCCCATACATCATCAGCCCTCCCATTCGGTCAGCTCGTTCATATACAGTAACTAAATGACCCATTCTATTCAATTGATCTGCAGCAGCCAAACCAGCTGGTCCACTTCCAACAACAGCGACTCTTTTCCTGAATCAAAGGTGTATCCAAGCAGATTTCCATTATTAGAAGCTTAAACACCTCATGCATGGGGTCTCTAGTCACAATATTAGTCGATTTTAATGAGGGTTGTGTCAAAGTTGGCACGAAAGTTTAGTTTACATTTCATCAACTAATTGTGAAATAGACAGGCAGCTGTGGGGACAAATTGTACTTGGTTAGATCATACAACTATTACTCGAGGTCGTGAAATATCCTGGGAAAGAGAAGGAACATACCCAGTTCTTCCAAGGGGAGGCCGTGGTTTCATCCAACCCTCTTCAAAGGCCTTGTCAATAATTGCACATTCAATGTTTTTGATAGATACAGGATTCTCAATAATACCAAGGACGCAAGAGCCTTCACATGGTGCAGGACAAACACGGCCAGTAAATTCCGGGAAGTTATTTGTCTCAAGAAGCCGATCCAATGCTTCTCGCCACCTATTTTGGTACACTAACTCATTAAATTCTGGTATTTTGTTTCCAAGAGGGCATCCAGAGTTCTCCTGCATTTTTTTGATACATCCAGTTTTAGTATCTCAAATGAATAAGGTCATGATTTAAAAGATTTTAACAGACATCCAGAATCCATAGGGAGCCCACCTGGTGGCAGAAAGGTGTACCACAATCCATGCAACGAGCTGACTGGGTTTTTAAAAGTAGACCAGGTTTTGTATCCTCCATAACTTCATTCCAGTCATTCATTCGGACAGTAGGATTCCTGTACTTAACACCCTCACGCTCATAAGCTATAAAACCACGATGCTTAACAGCATCATTCACCCGTGTTGGCCTCCTCACTTGTTCAGCTGCTACCTTCTGTAAATTATCAATCCACATTAGATGCAGAAAACAAATGCAGATCACCAAACAATGAAACTTGATGAAGCCACTAAGTAAATAAATTCTTGATTCTCAACCAAGGAAAAATTAATAAAGAAATGTTTGGGCAACCCAGTTACTGTCAAACAATTAGAAATAATTAAAAAAGCTTCTCATGTTAACAAAAGAACAGATTTCACTATAATATTACTGAAAGAACAAAGGAAATAGTTGTAATTATGTTATTAGGAGTCTGCAGCTTCAACTATGCAGTCGCCAACAGGAAAGCAGGCGTATAACATAACGGAAAGAGAGTCATAGTTCAAAAGGATGTGAAACAAGAAAAGCAAGGTTTTTTCTTTTATTTTCTTGCGTAGGACGCAGGTAGAGAATGTAAAGATGTACCCTGCTTCACAGGAAAGAAAAGATTGGGAAGACAATTCACCTCAATGGATGTGCCATTCAGAGATGCAGCTGCTAACTTCTTCAGCTCCTCAAAAGCATCTTTCTCCGTCAATTCTGCTTCATCTTGCTCTTCAGCTTCTTTGGCAGCGTCCTTCAAGGCTGTTTCTTGTTTCATGTTTGCTAAAACCCGTTTGTAATCCCTAGGGAAAACTTTAATAAATTTGGGGAGAAGATTGTCAAAATCTGCAAGAACTTCTCTCGCTAGCTGGCTACTTGTGTGTCGTTGATGTTGCTGTATCATCATTCTCAGAGTCATGATATCCTCTTCTTCCTCAACTTTATCCAGGTCTACCAGTTCGGTGTTACATCGAGATTGGAACTTTCCATCAGAATCCAAAACATAAGCAATTCCACCACTCATACCTGCAGCAAAATTTCTGCCAGTTTTCCCAAGCACAACGACAGTGCCACCGGTCATGTATTCGCATCCATGATCACCAACACCTTCTACAACAGCTTTTGCCCCAGAATTACGGACACAAAATCTTTCTGCTGCCATTCCATTTAAATACGCCTCCCCACTTATAGCACCATATAGAGCCACATTACCAATAACGATGTTTTCTTTTGGGTCAAAAAGGCTTCCTTTTGGAGGATAAACTACAATTTTTCCACCAGATAATCCTTTACCAACATAGTCATTAGCATCACCTTCCAGCTCCAGCATGATACCAGGGCAAAGGAATGCTCCTATACTCTGCCCTGCACTTCCTGTTAGTTTAATATGAATAGTATCTGCAGGAAGCCCTACCAAATGGTAACGCTTGGTGACCTCATGGCTAAGCATGGTCCCAACAGCACGATTAACATTGCAGATTGGCATTTCAATGTAAACAGGAAGCAGTTTTTCCAGAGCAGCTTCAGAAAGCACTATGAGCTCTTGATCTAAAGCCATGTCCAAGCCGTGGTCCTGCTTTTGAACACAATACTGGGCAGCTTCAGGGCGAATGTCAGCAGCAGGTCTCAGTAACAAGGAAAGGTCAATATTTTCCAGCTTCTCATTGTGCTGGATGACTTCTTTATCAACTTCTAGCATGTCTGATCGACCAATCATCTCATTTACTTTACGGAAACCAAGCTCAGACATTATCTCCCTAAGCTCCTCTGCTAACATGAAAAAGAAATTGATAACATGCTCAGGCTCTCCTGCAAACTTTTCCCTCAGGACAGGATCTTGAGTTGCAATACCAACAGGACATGTGTTTTTGTGACACTTTCGCATCATGATACAGCCTAGTGTTATAAGGGGTGCAGTGCTGAAGCCAAACTCTTCTGCACCAAGAAGAGCAGCAATTGCAACGTCTCTTCCAGTTTTCAGTTGGCCATCTGTCTGAAGAATAGTACGACCCCGAAGATCATTGGCAACAAGTGTTTGATGGGTCTCTGCTAAACCAAGCTCCCATGGGAGCCCAGCATTCTTAATGCCCGTCCATCGAGATGCCCCAGTACCACCATCATGACCTGAGATCAGTACATGGTCAGCATGCCCCTTTACCACCCCACTGGCAATTACTCCAACACCAGCTTCAGATACCAGCTTCACACTAATGCGAGCCGCTGGATTAGCATTCTGCAGTGGAAAGTAATAGTATTAGGATGAAACAGCAAGTGCAAATATGTTCCATTTTAGGAAAACATTAGAGTTGTTCAGACCATGTAACATGTGCAAGTGTGATAAAACTCTGGCGAAAGATTGAAACAATAGATATACAGTAATGAAAAGCCTAAGTATATAAAGAACTCAACACATATACCTTAAGATCATGAATTAGTTGGGCAAGGTCTTCAATTGAATAGATATCGTGATGGGGAGGTGGACTTATTAGTCCCACTCCAGCAGTAGAATTTCTGGTGACTGCAATGTCCCCTATCACTTTGTGACCAGGAAGCTCACCTCCTTCACCTGGCTTCGCCCCCTATAAATCAAGGCAGGAATGGTCAAAACAAAATCATTGACAAAAAATTAACAGATTCAGTTGGTATTTAACCTCACCAAATGCCAAAGTAGCTATCAGTTAAAGATGCAATGCACCCAGGGGTGCTTTGCAGACACAGCATCATCTGCCATGAACATAAATCCATAAACAATAGGAACCTCTATTCCAAGAGGAATACAGGGGCAAAAATAGGAACAGACAAACCCAATTCCAAATGGAAAGGGAAAACATGAATGGGATCTTCAAAGTCATAGGTTGGTTATTTAACAGGTACCTGAGCCATCTTGATCTGTAGCTCATCAGCATTAGTCAGGTAGTAGCTTGAAACTCCAAATCTCCCACTTGCAACCTGCTTAATTGCACTTCTTTTTGGGTTCAACGACCCATCTGCAAGAGGCTCCATGCGAGATGGCTGCTCACCTCCCTCACCTTCGAGGAGGATAAAAGTGAGATGTAAAGGAAATTGAATTTGGGGAGAAATATAAGAAAGAAAAGATGATAATTAGGCAGCATAAAGAATTACTTCAAAGTATTAAAGTAACAAAATCTTGGGCACGAGATGTAAGACATGATTTTTGTATTCAATTTTTCCTCAAAAATTGAATATCACAGATGCAGAACATAAAGAAAGAATGTTCACGTATTATGTGTACCAGTATTTGATTTCCCTCCAATTTTGTTCATAGCCATAGCCAGTGTTGTGTGGGCCTCCAGGGATATTGATCCATAACTCATAGCTCCGGTGCAGAAACGCTTCACAATCTCACTAGCTGGTTCTACATCCTCTAGAGGAACTTTTACTTCTGACTCTCTAAACTTCAACAACCCACGCAAGTTGCAGCTTTTGTTCAACTCATGAATCCTTTTCGAATATTCCTTATAAGCAGCGACACTATTACTTCTGGCAGCTTCTTGAAGCTTTGATATGGCAAGAGGATCATTCAGGTGAATTTCACCACCTTTTCTCCAGTGATAGTCACCGGGATTGGGCAGTGCTACAGCTTCTGCACTTCCAGGAGGGAAAGCCCGAGAAGGAAATGCCAATTCGTGCAAGTGAAGTGAATCACGGGCAAGGATCTCAAATGTGGCCCCCTCTACTCTGCTTGGGGTTCCAGAAAAACATTTTTCAATCACTTCTGACGAAAGACCAAGAGCTTCAAAAATTTGAGCACCCTTGTAGGAGGCCAGAGTTGATATTCCCATTTTTGCCAGAACCTTCATCATTCCATAGTTGCTAGCCTTGAAATACTTCTTGACAAGTTCATCCTTTGAATGGAACTCACCAGTAGACTTTGGTGGGATCTTCCCATCCACCTGCAACCTACAAATGGCCTCTACAGCTAAATATGGGCAAATAGCATCTGCACCAAATCCAACCAATGTACAGAAGTGATGCACTTCACGTGGCTCAGCTGAATCAACAATCAACCCAATTCGAGTGCGAGCCAGTTTTTTAACCAGATGGTGATGAACAGCACCAACAGCCAAAAGTGAACTTACAGCAACACGTTCGGGTGAGAAGGCTAGACATCCAAACAAAAGCAAATAACGAAATTAATTATATAGCTTATAATTATAATTATAGTTGCATAATTATTACATATTTTAGATTGGGGAACGACAGAAGCATAGAGAGAGAGCGAGAGAGAGAGAGAGAGAGAGTTTTGAAATATCAATAACTTGGTGATCAAAGCTTTCATCATAATGCACTTGAAAAGTTAAAGAGACAGGATAATACCTCTGTCAGAAAGTACTAACAAAGTATAGCCTTCCTTAATTGCTTCAACTGCTTCAGCACATATCCTATCTAATGTCTCTTCCAGTCCTTTTCTCCCATGCTCCTTTGCATAAGTTATGTCAAGAACTGAACTTTTCCATCCTCTATAATCCATCATTTTAATTGCCTCCATCTCATCAATGGACAAGAGGGGACCTTTTAGTGAGAGACGATGGCATTGTTCTTCACTTGTTTCTGTTAGATCACCTTCAGGTCCAATCATGCATTCCATGGAAGTCACAATCTTCTCTCTAATAGGATCAATTGGTGGGTTTGTCACTTGAGCAAACATTTGCTTGAAGTACTCATATGACAATTTTTTTCGGTTAGACATAACTGCCAAAGGAGCATCATTTCCCATTGAACCAAGAGCCTCTGTAGCATCTTTTGCCATGGGAACCAACAGCATCTCCAAGGCCTCAACAGTATAACTATAAAGTGTTAATCGAAAAATATCAGAATCATTATGTATCCCATGAAAACAATCGATTATATCACATTAGAGGGTGGAAAAGCATACAGCACTACATACCCAAAAGCTTTTAATGGTGCCAGTAAGCCATGAATGCCCATGTTCTCCATATTGTCATCTTCATTGGATGCCTTCAAGTTGCAGAAGAAACAAATCACAACTAGGAATCACTAAAGCAGAGAATAACAAAACAGAAAGTAATTATCCAACAATGAACAATGTAATTCTTACGGGAATAACACCAGCTATGACTGGAGCAACCCTTTCAGATTCAAGAACAGAGTTAACTATGTCTTTAAGCTCAATCTTTTGCTTCTTTAACCAATCTCCATATGGCCTAGCAAGAGAATATTGCTGCTTTAAGGATTCATCATCTACAACAATATGCTTGTCAAAATCAACCAGGAGCATCATTCCAGGATTAAGTCTTCTTTTGCTTAGGACATCTTCAGGCGGAATGTCTACAACACCAACTTCACTAGCCATAATAACTCGTCCACTACGAGTAACATAAAATCGACCAGGACGCAACCCATTACGATCAAGTGTAGCTCCCAGGTAATGGCCATCCGTAACTGTTAAAAAATATACCATGAGCAAAAGCAGTAAAACTTCAAATGGAGAGCATGTAAAATGTTGAAGCGGCTAACATGAGATAAGAGCAGGTCCATCCCAAGGCTCCATGAGAGCTGAGAAGTATTCATAGAAGGCCTTCCTCTGAGGGTCCATATTTTTATCATTTTGCCACGCTTCAGGTATCATCATCATGACAGCTTCAGGGAGACTTCGTCCAGCTCGAACTAGAAGTTCAAGTACACCATCAAAAGCCCCTATCAATCAAAGAATTGGAAACATAAATCTATTGAATCATGAAAAGAAATTAATCTGTATAACAAACATTTTAGGGCTTTAAAATTTAACATAAAAAGAATTTACCTGAATCAGAAGAACTAGCATCCACTATGGGAAGAAGCTTCTTCATCTCATCTTTTGACAGACCAAGCTCCTTGCACTTCAATAGACCCTCACGAGCTTTCATCCTGAGCAGCAATGTTCAGGATCATTTCATAGTACAAATTTTATCATTTTATCCCTTCAATAGATTTGCACATTTAAAACAAATTGCCATGTCGAGAATATATATCCCAGTAAACAACATACTGACCAGTTCACATTGCCTCTGAGTGTGTTAATTTCCCCATTATGGCCCAAGATTCGCATAGGTTGAGCACGATCCCAGCTAGGAAATGTATTGGTAGAAAATCTTGAGTGTATCTGCACCAAAAGAGGGAAGAGTCAAAGATTGAAATTTGGCCTGCTTCAAATTGCCAAATGATGACACAACTTGCTCAAAAGCACACATCAGGACTTCAAAATCTTGTTACTGCAGTGCCAGATGCAAGAAATGGTTGAATCAATAATTTATTCTAGCTAAAGAACTTTTTTTCTGATCGACCACCAATTGGTAGCTTACTCCTCAAACAACTGATCATAGAGCACTGCAGTAATTTTCTGCAAACATGACTTACTTCTGCAATGAGGTTTCTTACCAACTCACCCAAGGCTTCAGCATCCAAACTCAAATAGTTTTCAAGGAGTGGAAGAACTTAAGAGATCATTCAAACCTCAATGCCTCAGAAGTCATTCCTCAACCTTGCATACCTTCAGTTACCGGTGATTCCCATGCTGTTTGTTGAAGCATGAGTTAGTGGATAAAAAGACAAGTGAATGGATAATATATTTACCAGGGCCATGTAGCTCGTAAACCTTTCATTGCCAAGATCCTCATAGTAGTAGTCGCTTAACTGTACAGGCTTTAACTGACCCTTGTAAACAACAGTCCTGCCGAAAACAAAAAATGACAACATTGCTAAGATAAGTGCTAAGATCACTCCTGCAGTAAACTATGTAACTTTGAGAATGATGAACCTTGAGGAAAGAGAGCATATATAAAAGTCCCTCACACCACCATGCTGGAGGTTTAATGCTGCTCGGATGGCTACCATGGACACTCTCCGCAGTATGTACATCTGTAGTGCAGTGTATAACGTGAATTAAAAATGCCAGACATTAGAACTAGAAGTTCAAAGTAGCCATCTAGTTTGAACAAATAAGATTAAGGATCTTCGGTTCAAGAATTTTCAAATTTGACTACTCGTGCAGAACTCAAGTAGAACATATAAAAATGGAAACGAGGAAAACCCAGTCTCCGAAAAAATAATGGATCAAACATTACCTGCTGTTCGAAGTCAGTTTTGGACCTAGGAGTAGGAGTAAGAAAAACTTGTTCAACCACAGGCTCAGTTTGCAAAGCAGCATTGCCTAACCCTGAATTATCTGTTGGAACCGATCGCCAACCAAGAACTGTATGCCCGAGAGACTCGGCAACCTTTTGACACAAATCACAAGATGAAGTTTATAAGATTGAGGGCCAACAGATTAAATCAAAGGCTCCATTTTAAATCTAATACCATAAATTACCTTTGTGAACACGTTTTTGCTTTCTTCCCTTCGATTCTCTGAAGTGGGCAAAAAGAACATGCCAACTGCATATTCTCCAGGCGGTGGTAGGAGGAACCCAATATCCTTGGCAACCTGGTTAAGTGCAATTCAAGGAGGATCATCATCATGATTCATATGTTATAATTAGCAGACACATGCACGAGGATTATAAAGTAAAATTAGAAAAGAAAATCCCCTTGCTCAACAGGAAGTAATCTTTCAAAAAGAACATCTCAATAAATTCTCTTATTATAATTATTATTATTAGTAGTAGTAGTAGGTAACAAAAATCTTGGAACGAAGGAGACGCAGGCACATAAAGTAAACCAGTGAATAATTTTGAAAATGTATATCAACATATACAAACAAAAAGGGTGTCAAACAATTAAAAAGAATTTCTTTTAAATCGTAAATGATAATGATAAAAGGTCACCTCTCTATAGAAGTCATGCGGAAGAGCCAAAAGAATTCCAGCTCCATCACCCGTATTATTTTCACATCCACAAGCCCCCCTATGCGACATGCGTATCAACATCTCCAAAGCATCTGTCACCTACATCGTCCATATCTCCATGAGAACCAATCAAAAAACAAGAAAAATTGAATGAACATCAGTAATATCTATCCCTAACACACGAATCAAACGGGTATACGGAACACGTCTCTCAGCCTTTTCTATATTTAGCAACATATAATGTAAAGAAGCACTCACCGTTTTGCGGCTGCTCTGGCCGGATAACTCAGCCACGAATCCGACCCCACAAGAGTCCTTATCAAAAGAGGGATCATAGAGTCCCAGAGGCTTCTCCGGCACGCCGGACAATGCTGACCGGACCACAACTTGGAGTTTCGGAGACCGACCCGGCCCGTCAGACTTCCAAAAAAGGAGTCTTTCCGATCGCAATTTGGTCCCAAAGAATTTGGTATCTATGGCGATGGAGGGCCTTTTTCCTGCAACAAAGCACTGGACAGACCTAGAGCTCCAGCGAGAGAGTGCTCCGACATTAAGCTTCGGTGTGACAAACGAGGATAAGGATGAGGAGAATGATGGTTTATTGTTCTTGGTAGGTAAGGCAAAAGGAGAGGAGGTTGGTGCTTGTTGAAGGAGAGAACTTGACGTGGCGGACATTATTGACAAAACCTAAACAGTAGAGCTGATGGTGTGATCACAGTATTTACGTTGGAGATTTTCCTGAAGTATAATCGAAATATTTTGACCAATATATATGCACTGCATCCAGATCTGAGAAGATCACCAGAAGGTTTTTCTTTTGAAAAACCAACAACAATGTAAAAAAACAAAAACCAGAATTGATTTTAAAATGTAAAAAGCTGATATTTGGGATAAAACAATAACAACAATCAGATTTGATTGAGAAAACACAAGCTTAAGGGGACGATCCAACCCAGAAATGAAGAGCGGAAAACAAAACTAGGGAAGCAGTTGGGAGGTGGAGGGGGAGGCGGCGGACCTCAACCTGAAAGAGAGAGAGAGGGGGTAGGAGCAGGGGGTAGTTGTAGTTCTCTAGGTGAGGAAAGAGTTCAATTTATAGAGAAAAGGAATAAGAAAATAGAAAAGGGGAATGTGGGGACCAGACGATGGTTGAAATTTTTTTAACCGGAGAAGTGAGTGAGTGGGAGTGGGCAGTTCAGGTGAGGTTAAGATTTTGAAGCACCTGCCACGTGTGGAGTTGCCTTATGCGGCACGAGACAGCCGCTCATGGGTGGGTCCTAGGATAGGCGTGATCCCTAGCCAGCTTTGGCTTTGTAAACTCCCGTCGCCGCTTGCTTTTATTAACAAAGTAACAACAAACATTATCCTCTTAATGTTAATTTATCCAAATCTTTAACTTTAAGATATACACAAGTAATGTAAAGATAATTTCATTTATTTTAAGTAATATTTGAAAGAATATAGTCTTAATCAGAATTCTAATCCATTGGATTAGTTTAGGATTCTAACTTCTTATTATCTTGATCTATTAAAATTTTAAAATAAATATGGTAATTTTTGTTTAGAATAGTTAGAGCGAAGATCCCGTACGCGGCTAACCGTAGAAGCGCCAACAACTGAACGCCAAAGGCCTTCCACAAACAGGTTAATCTATTATTGTATTTGTTGCGGCAAAGGCAATTAATTCTCATTGAGAAGGGAAGGATGTCATAAAGTCAGATGTTATGGCACATAGAAATAAAAGGTTGAAACAAGAAACAGGCAGCTCCCCTTGTTTGTTTTCTTGTATCTACTAACTGCAACGGCACTAAGCACTTTTGTCAATGCGCATTTATGACGACTTCTTTTTCTTATTTTTATTTCACCCTTAATTAAAAAATAATATGGTAATAACACGGCTCTTCCATATAAATCTTGCATATTTCATACACCTCTCGTACGTATGCTTTGCATTGTTTCTACAAGTATGGATAGTTTTGCACACACTAAAATGTTATATCAAATTATAGTTAAAAGAGCATAAAATTAATATTTTCAAAATTACAATTTATTTATATAAAGATATTGAATATTTTATTACTTTATTTATAGTTAAAAATTATATTTTTATTGTGTAACTCAATGAATTAGATCTTTTATTAAGATGTGGCAGCTATTGAGTTACATTAAGAATATTCAAATGTATTTTATGCTTCTTATTAGGAAAATATGAAGTATCACTAATGATGGTTAGTGAATTCTCATTGGAATTAGACACTTATATGAATCACAATTACTCCAAAAAGTTAAGAAAAAAATTATAACATGCATACGAACAAACATTTAAAGGATAAGCATTCGAGTTATTGACATTAAGATGGAAGGGCACTTCTTTACTTAAAGTAATAAGTAACAAAAGAGGTAGTTTATTACAAAGAAGTTGGATAGGGTAATGGCAAACTTACAATAGATAATTAGATTCCCTAAGAGCAAAGCAGTTTTTGAGAATACTTTTTTCTCTAATCATCATGCATCTCCATTTTTAATCTTTTTTCAAAGTAAATATTCACTTCTCTTTCATATTCAATAATCACTTGGTATATGATGAGGGGTATAAAGGGGCAATTTGCACATGTTTGATTGCCATTTACAAGGCTTTCCATCCTTTATTTTTATTAGAAAGCTTAAGAGAATCAAAAAGGAACTCAAGACACTCAACCTGTCCAAATACAGTAACACTCATTTTATTGTATACAAAGCTAAAGAGAGGCTAAATCAAAATCAACATTCACTCTTCATAGATCCCCCTCACCATGTACTTCAAAAAGAAGAAAAGGATGTAATTTTAGCTTTCTCTAAAGGGGTGGACGTCAATTATTTAATACTTAAATAAAGATTAGGTTTACAATGGATCACTAATGGGGATAAGAATACAACTTTCTTTCACAAAGTTGTCCTTTCCAAGGAAAACCTTAATAGAATCATTTGTTTGTAGAGGAATGATAGGACTTTGGCATTCTAAAGAAGATCTTATGCAAAAAAATAAAAATTAAAAAAAACTTTAGCTATTTTTTTAAGTCCCTTAGCTTAGTTGATACATCTTCCTCATCCTTGCATCTTCCCATCTCTTTCAGCGCTGACAAGATCCTTGTCTCAGATGTAGTTGCTCTCATCTTATCATCCAATCCCTTAAATGTGGAGAGAGTAATGTTCATCCTTAAACCAAACAAGGCTCCAGGTTCTGATAGGCTTAATACCCTATTTTTTCAAAAAAAATATGACATATCATTAAGCATATGATGACTAATGCAATATTAGATTTCTTTAATAAAGGATGCCTATTAAAAGAGTCTAGTGAGACTTTTATTAGTCTTATCCCTAGGCTGACCAATTCAATGTTATAACACCATCTATAGAATCATCTTCTAGCATCAAGGCTCAAGCTAAGCTAGTTCTTAAGCCTCATATCAACATTTTTCAAAGAGCTTTTATAGATGGAAGACAAATCAGAGATAATATTTTCCTTATTCAAGAACTTTTCAAAAACTAGAAGAGGAAAAGTTCATTTAAAGCTCGACCCAAAAATTTATATCTAAGCCCAGGCCTAACTCAAAGCTTGATCAGGTTCAGATCATACCTTATTATTTTACTAATTTAACATTTAAAAATGATGTTTTTTTTACTCAAAATAATGTCATTTTTATGCGATGTGAAACTTATAAGCTTTGAGGTGGGCTATTCCAAATAACCAGAACCCAAACCTTGCTATGCCTGAAGCCCAAAAATGAAAAAAATCAAACTCAAACTAAATTCATATCAACTCAGGTCGAATCTGTTAATTTCGAGTCAGGTTGGGTCGATCCTGGGACGCTAACTCCATTAATTGGAAGTTCATCATCAATACCTACAAGTCTTTGATTTTCCTCTAACTTTCATTAATTGGATTAAATAGTGTATTATAACTATATCCTTTAGCATCCATGTCGACAGAGCTCCGGTAAATATTAAATGGGCTAAGGCATTGAGGCAAATGCATCTTTTATCACCTTCTTCATATTAAGCATATAATTACTGATTAGATTGATTAAATATGTGATCACTCATGTAAGGAGTTTCAAGTACGATTACAGATGTAAGAAACTTGGTATGTATTGCTTAAATCTTAATGATTATTTCCTCCTTTCAGGAGTTGATTCCCATTTTGTAAATGCTCTTATACATACCATTAACACCTTCACAGAGCTCTTTGGTCTGGCCATGAATAAAGATAAGAGCCATGTATATGTCTCTTCTACTACTTCTCATTTGTCTGACTAGATCTCTAGTTTAACTAGACTTTAGGTAAAGCAATCATTATTTTTAATTTAAAATTTAAAAAATAACACAATTTTGACTTTCAGACTTCGAGTTAGGTAGTCTGAACCAGAGTCCAGTCTGAAAGAAAAAAGCTAGAGCCAAACTCAAAACTCATTCAAATTGTGCTAAGCCTATTGACTTAAGACCGTGGACATAATTGCAAAGCCTACTAAAAGCAATATTTAAAGGATAGAAGTAGTCAATGAACATTTAATATAGAAATTAAAATTTAAATAGAATTGCGAATACAACTTGTACTAATTTTAGTATTAATACCAATTAACATTGGATAAAATTTCATATTTTAAAAGAATAAAATAGTCTTTTAATATTTATATAATTAAATCTTAGTTTCCTATTATGATTATAAAACTTTCAAATTTGGATTTGACAAATCTTTCATTAAAATTAGTATAAAATACTTTATTTTGGTATGTAACAACTACTTTTAAATTTTTTAAAATATATAAATATAAAATATATTTTTCAATTTTTTTAATTTACAAATTTGACCTGACTATTTTTAGTATTTCAAAAAACTGGTTGATATCGACCAGTATAATCTAGTATATCGAATTACCATACTAGATTATATATATATTTAGCTCTTTTTATCAACATTAAAAATTTTATGCCGTATTGATCCAAAAACTAAGAAGGGACATATATATATATGTATATATATATGTAACACTAAAAAGGATAAAATAAAAACTAATATGATGTGTGTGTGTGTGTGTATATATATATATATATATATATATATATATATATAACTGTTTGCCTTTATTTTGATTAAAGGTTAACACGTAGCCCTTTGTTTCGGTGTGAATGTGTTTGCGAGCGTGCCAAG
>JANQAP020000172.1:9503243-9526741 GCA_026874005.2 Erythroxylum coriaceum
GTTAAATTTTATATATGTGATGTAATTGTAAATGTTTTTGTTTCAGGTTTGACTTCAGCTTGATTATTTCCTCGTCAGAATGAAATTGTAACAGTTAAAGGATATTTATTGTTCTTTTATTAGATGTTTTGATGTGATTGTTATTTATTAAAAATTTGAAATTATATTATTGTAATATTTTAAATACTTTGTATTATTCGTATTTTATATTTACATTATGATGATTGTCTTTTTTCATATTAATTATGGTTATTATTTATATTGAAATATTTAAAAATTATTGTCATTTTTTATTAAATTATTTATTGTGATTATTATTTATGATTATGATTTTTAGAAATAGGGTTGATGTAAACTTGTAAACAGTAAACTGTATAGTATATAACTGTACAATATATTAGTGGACTATTTTGTAAATTTTAAAAATTTCAGGGACTATTTTATAAATATAAAAAATTTCCCGGTACGGTACTCGGTATTGACCGATATCGGTACAGTACCGTACCAGAACTCAATCCGGTACCGAATCTGGTACGATATTCGC
This sequence comes from Erythroxylum coriaceum, assembly GCA_026874005.2. NCBI lineage: Eukaryota > Viridiplantae > Streptophyta > Magnoliopsida > Malpighiales > Erythroxylaceae > Erythroxylum > Erythroxylum coriaceum. The sequence continues at coordinate 9,503,788 of JANQAP020000172.1, forward strand.
AACATTGGTTCAGAATAGTAACCAAGTATAGGATGAAACATTTTTGTACTTTTTTTTTGACTAATTTGGTACAAAATTTAGAGCACTATCTTGTAGGCTCAAAGAAGATTATATACATGTATCATGATTTACTATCAAATTTGCTATATAATTACTTAAAATAATCAACAATCACATCCATTTACGTTTTTATTATCTTATTAGCCAAACTTCATTAATTGAACCAGAACTTTTGTTCTTTGACTTTTGTTCTTTGACATGATACTATCAAAGTTATCAGCAAGAAAGAATTCATTACTTAGATGACATAATCATAATCGATATTTTATCTACATATGTGAATCCGATGTCATGCCAAATTTCTATACTAATATAACCTTATTTTAATCTATTTATTTAAGTATCCCATCATAGTTGAAATATTTTTAGAAGTTCATTGAAAGCATTCTATTTGATTAAAAAGATTTCCTTTTTTTATTTATTTGTCAACTACTATTTATTTATACGTATAAAAAAGAAAAAAGAGAATGTATGCTAAACTCGAAAACATAAAAACTAATAATAGAAATCTTAGAAGAATTATATCAAGAATCATTATTATTTAAACACGAAAAATGTGAAAAATTTCATACTTTTTAATTTATGTTTAATTAATTGTCTTTTGTTTCTAATCCATTGATTTTTTTAGCAAGAAGAATAGGGAAAAAAATAATAAAAACAAGAAAAATATACAGAAATTAAATTCAAAATTTATGAAATCATATATTCTTAGTTAGTATAAATCGTTTAAAAATACTTCATACATTCAACTCAAGAAGTGAAAACTGATCAAATGATAAAACTAAAATACTTGAGAATTTCATTCAAAGGAAAAAAACATTATAAATATCGTATTGACTCATCAAAGTAAGACATGATTAACTGTTCAAACAGGCACAAGTTAACTAAACAATATTTCCGTTGCAATTGGACTTATGGGTTTTCAGTTTATAAGGGGTAGTATGGGATCTGTTGTAGAAAAAAGAAATCGTTCGTTTGATTAAGTATGCTACCAATTAATTTTTACCTCTTATTTTAGGACGTACTTCCCAATTAGCTTTGAGGATTATAAGCATGACTTGCGGTGTGAACTGTTCAAGTTATCGACTAACTGGAGAAAAGGGCTCGAATGTATCGAAAAAACCTTACTGTTTAAAAAGTAACCATAAGAAGTAACTACAAAATCGATGGAATCTACTATTTCGTTGTCCATTTCTATCTATTGCTTGTCGATCAGTATAAAGCATTACAAAACAGCCGTTGCTATGAATAACGAAAAATTTCCAGGGAGAGAGAAAGCATTGTTTTCTTTTTGAGAAATTATAAAACTATATCATGAGAGAATATCTACAATAAATTTACCCATCAATTTCAAACAAACGCCAAATCGACATGGAAATGGAGTTCATCTCTTGACCCCTTTAATTACCTTATAAACAAAGTTTCAGAATTAGGTGGAACCGAAATGTTTATCTCTCCCATCACACATGGTTTACTGGAAGTGGAGAGAATTTGGCCAAATATCAGCCCAAGTGAGTCCCAAATAGTTAAGTCATACAGACCAGAAGATATTCTAGACTGCCAACGGTTCAGGTGTCGGGAAAAGCAACTGAAATTAAATAAGTATAAAAATTTAGAAAAATTGGGATTAAAGAAACAAAGGTTGAACACAAAGCTCTGATAAGATCAGAATTCATTGACCAGCTTGAAATTTCATCTTCTAGATCTCTGTGTCACAAAATCGGACCATCAAATTGGACACCATTTGTCGAGCAAAAGGTATATAGCTCAGGCTGTACCTGAAACAGTTAACACTAAACATGTAAGGAATTTGCACAAGTTACTATGAATGCCAGGTCGATGTTTGACCCTTAGAAAAACAAAGTGACGATAATGAAGCTTAGATGGAATATTTTTTGCGGTGAAAACAATTAATTATTTGCATTAAGCTGCTCGGAGTATGAGAAACATCCACCAAGTCGAGATACTATCTGACAAGATAACATTGCAGAATTCTTTGCCCAAAATTTTTGAATGCCCTTCACATACAACTGAAAAGGCGAGGCAAGATAAATGCTTACCAGATAAAAGCACATAACTCGCAAATAATTGCAATTACTGTTAAAATCTTGTTATGAATCTGCATTGTTGGTAAAGAGAAAAGCATAAGGACAAGTTGTTACTATATCAATCTCATGATTAAAAATTAACATCAAATTGGCTTTTGCAACGAAAGTGAAGTGCTATTTACTGAGAAAGGAAAATGTCTCAAAAGACAGGAAGAGGAAATCCATTTTAATTTGACATCTTCAGAGAAAAAGCAACAAGATGGGAAGCAAACCCAAAGAGATGTAGTGCAGACCCTGAACTTCCACAAAATCTTAGGATAAAGAAAAATTCCACCTTCAAAATTTATTGTGTGTGTGTGAGAGAGAGAGGTGTGTTTTTAAACAACGATAGAAGATTTGAGAAGAAAAGATGGAGGTATAGATAGAGATGATGCAAAGGGAATTGTGTTTCGAGCCCAACTAATTAGCAGAAATCCTTAAAAGGTTTATAATTCCTGTGCTTTTGCTAGCAGATTTTATAAATCTAAACCAACACTCTATAACAAAACTCAGTACCTTACTATAATGCCAATGTCAAGTTTCAACCACATCAAGGTACGATCAGGTAGTAAGATTTTATTTTGCTGTTACAACAGTATCATAGTATTACTGGTTCAGGGGTAATAATGCATAAAATGTCAGTGCCATTTCGCTCTCTATGTTTCAGACTTGGAATGAGTTATAAAGGATAACGTTGAAAATTGAGAAAGATGAGGAAAAAGAATTGAAAGTTGACAAATAGTTAGGAATAGTTGCCTTTTCCCCATGAGTCCTTTAATCAAGGAGAAAAGTTCTTATCCTGGCTAGATGAATAAAAGCAACAAATTCATTGACTTCAATTAAGAATGTTAGGATGCAATTATTATGCTCCCCAAAGCAGTCAAATTGTGACACATAAATGAAGTCCATAATGGTCATTGCTAAGCAGCCAAAATAAGGGCAGATTAAGAATCCAGTGAAGGGGAAGACGAACACTAAGGTAAAACAATCAAACATGAAATGAAGGCCTTGTCCATAGAACAACACCCAGAACTTCCTCTATGTGAAACCCCATAAATTGAGTGAAAGGGAAGATGAACACTACTTTCTCAATTTCAAGGTGATTAAGAATTATTCTTGTCATAGAAGGATCTGCATTGCTAACTTACCCAGAGAGCACAAACGAGACATATAACTATACATCCAATGTAAGTAGATGTTGCATAAACACGGACTGAGTCAAACATCATACTTAGTTGTTGTCCAGGTCCAATGAGGAAGGCTGTGCTGCCAAATAGGAATACAATTTAGGTAGTAAGAAACCAATGGAGAGAGAAACATTAAAAGAGTCACATGTGATCCCAGGTAAAGTTCTAGCATAGCATCGTTTAGCCTTTATCACAGTAACTGCAGCTCCTTGTAGAAATTACGCTAGAAACTGATTGTCCTTCAATTTGACATTTTGATGTATATAAAGAAAGTACTAGAAAATATATTATATCAGTTAGCAAGGATAAGAAGGGAAAGAAACACTTCATTTCTTTCTCATATACATAATTGCACTTTGACATGAAGATGAAAGGAGTACAATAAGCATGGTGGTTATGGTAATAACAAATAAGCACATAACAAAATGTTGCAGGACCTTAAATAATCATTTAACCAAGCAAACTAGCAAACAGAGAGTAAACGACCAGAGAAATTGGGTTGACCACGTTGATGTTAACACTTATTGAGTTAGAAAAGAACATCAATGTACCTTCCAACTGCCAAGACATTGCCAAAGGTGAATAATAATGCATACTTTATGGGCTTGGAAAAGACAATCAAGGACTGCAAATATGGAAAATTTCTAGTGTTATCAGCACCTCATTTACACTTTGTCATTTGGAAAGAAACTATAAATAACTCTTTTGTCAAAATCCGAGGAAAGTAGGTACTCCTATGGTGACATCAATTGCTCTATGCAATAATTAAGCAGCAAGTGATCACAGAATTAATATTTAGGAGGAAATTATACCTTATGATAGCTTTAATCAATCACAAGGTATTCCTTAGAAAGTGAATGGACCCATACAAACATAATGTCATGCACAGAGTTCACAAAAGTATGTAGGATGCTAGGAAAGTTTTAATTCTTTCTCAACGGGAAGAGGTGGTAAAGCTCCAAAATCATTCAATGCATAGGATGTTGATTTGTACTCAGATGCAAGTTTTAGCAGCAGGCTACTCAAACATTGTGTTATAAAAACAGAAAGAATCAAAAGAAACTAGCAACTAATCTTCTCAATCACTGCATGCAGATATCATTTATCAGGCTAATCATCAGTATATACTTCTGCGGTGTCGATATTGCAAATGTTTTTGAAGAAACCAAAAAGAAATTGTAATATGAAGCGGGTTACAATTGAGTGCTTTAAATCTATGGTCACTAGAACGTAAAATAATGACCAGAATCAGCACTCATTAAATGTGAAAGGTTCTTCCTATGTTCATTTCATATCCCACAGCACAGTGAATTGGCAGCACAATAATTATAATCTCAAAATTTACATGAAACGATAGGAATAGGATAAGAGAAAAGCACTGATTCAGTTTGCTTGTGCTGATGACAAGACTTGTCAAACCAAAACTAAGTTCAAGTACTGACTGAGACATCAACATTATTTAAATCTTAAATGATATATTACATATTGCAGTTTCTGTTTTTAAGTTTCCTCTCCAATGATCTTAAGGGCACACTTCCCGTATTAGCCTAATATTTTCAGGATTTTATTCCAAAATACTTGCAGAAGAATTTTTTAGTTGACAAGGAAAAATGCTACTCTTCTTACCAAGTGAACTGATCCCTTTGGGCCAAAGTGATGGTGGTTTCATTATTCATGAGGAATTATCTGCTAAGCCAAGACTTAACACCTTTACATATGCCCAACAATACCGAAAGTGTTGCAAGGAAGGATATGTATGAATAAGCTAGCAGCAAGAGAAAAATATATGTAAAAGTTGTACGAGACATCAAATTTCTCAGCCGTTTGTTAACTTCCAGCATCAGTCGTTTAGCACGATAACGAAAAAGATTGATTTTGAATCTGCAAATGCCAAGCACTAAACAATTGGGATGTACTGGGTCTTCTCCCAAATTATCCATTAAAACAGCAAGTAAAACCCATTTCAAAAACAAACCACACAGACGGGTCGAAGGGGGAAAGAGACAGTAAACAGGGTGAAGTAATGATCATACCAGAAACATAAAAGCAAAACCAGCCACTAGACATGCGCCAAATGCGTACATTCTCTGCTCAAACAAAAACCCAAAAGCAGCGTAAATCAGAAAGCCTCGTGAAGGTTTGATATTTGATAGAGACAGAAGGGGAAAAACCTGGGTACTAGAAAGGGAACAAAGGCCACGTGATTCATCTTCCAAGAAGCTCTCTCCTGTTTCTCCATCACCACCCGCTATGAACTGCTTCAGCTTCCGCATTTCAAGATTTCTCCGCCTTTCGAATCTCCGACACCGTTTGCAGTAGAAAACAATTAATCAGAAACAACAGGCCGAGTGGAGCCTGATGATAGTCTGCAGTTGGTTATAAGTATTCGAAGTTAATTTCGTTGACGGGAGAGAAATTCGGCAATCTAAATCAAATGGAATGATTTATAACGGGATATAACTTAAATGAAATATTAAAAAATTATTGTTTACGAGTGACGGAAAAATTTATAATGTAATAAAGTAAAATGTTATTTTAGAGGTGGATGAAATAAAATACTCCCTCCTATCTAAAATAAAAGTCGTTTTAGAGAAATGCACACTTGTTAAGAAAGCTAATGAAATGTTTGATATACCCTTATTAATGGTTAATAAGAGAATGACTTGTTTACACAAAAGTTGCACACCTTTCTAACTTTTAGAGTTTCGATGTTTTCAACTTTTAATTATAAAGAATATTTATTGATTTTGCATTATCTTCATTTCTCCCGTGCATTATCTTCAAAATCTAAAACCTTCTTCTCAACTCCATTGTCTCCCTCCTTTACTTCCTTTTTATCTACTTCATCAACCTGTGATAGCTTCTGTACTTCCTTTATTTCTATTTCATCAACCTGTGATAACTTTTGTACTTTCTTTATTTCTACTTCATCAATCTGTGACAACTTCTGTATGTGGGAAGGAAGAGCTTCTTTCTCACCCATTTTTAATTTTTACTTGTAGATTATGTGTACAACTTTTATATTTAAATAAATAAATGAATGTTGTTGAGAACTTAAAGGTTTTGAAGCAAAATAAAAAGAAACATGATGAAGTGCATTGAAAAGGTAATTTGCAATAATTAGCATGTAAGAGAAATTGCATGTTGAATTGCCTTGAAATTGTAACCTGTGTAATTAGGATGTGAGAGAAATTAAAGGGTAATTTTGGAAGTAAAATTATAAACATGCATGAAAAGTCACAAATGACACTTATTTTGAATAAGTGTGCATCCCTCTAAAACGACTTTTATTTTGAATAGGAGGGAGTATAATGTATGTATAATAATGATAAATGGCTATTCTATTCTTGATAGAACAAAACATACGTTAATATATCAAAATACATATTGATAGGATTTGATTTTATAGTTATATAAAATCAAAACAACATGAAATTAATGTCACTATAAGTGCAAAATAATAGCGTCATTTTTAACTGAATTTTCAAATTTTAATTTTTGTATTAGTATATACACAACAACACTACAGCTGTTTATTTTTCCAGTCCTATAGACCTAAGCTATAACATGAATACACACAATAAAACTACCAAATTTAGAAACTAAATGAACAGCTAAGCTTTATAGCTTGAACCAATCATACAAATTTTCACCCAATCAAGCTCCTATCACGCTTTAATGATTAAACTGATTGAATTAAAAAACTGATGTTGAGCAGGTTCATTAACGAAAGAGGAGTCCGTGATTGATACCCCTGATGCCACAATACTCTTCAAAGCTAACTCCCTCGTGCTTAATATTTCACATTTGCTTCCTTCAAGTAAAGAAGATCACTTAAAAAAGAGACACTACAGAAATATGAGGAAGGCATTGAAATTCGTAACTTAAGATGTGCAGTAAGTGTTCTAATTAACATTTAAGCAACCACTTGCAGATAAGAGAAAGAAACAACTAGCCTATCTACCTTCATTCACCCTAAAGGAGCAACAAAGTCACCAAAAACACCATTTCATCCATCATTGTCAGCTTTGCATCCATCCATAATTCAAACTGAAAGCAATATAAAATTAGTAATCTATATATCTAAGACAACATCTATATAAAATCTAACATGTATTTGTAAACCAAAACATGCAAGACAACATCAAAATATTCATCATGTGTATTGAAAATATTATAAATGATCAAGGTCAGAATAACCAACATCAAAGCAACGAATCAAGAAAAATTGAGTCTTCATTTAGTTGCTACTTAATCATCAACTGAGAGATAGATATAAAAAAAAATTGCAAAACAAGCAATTCACTCAATTGCATGCTCATTTCAAATTGAATGGCTTTATGCTCAATTCCATCTACAAAATATCTGACCAAAATATAAGAAAGGGACATGGAATTAGACATACTAAACTCTAGTATCTAAAATACACTAAGTCATCAACATACCCCTAAGATATAGTAACAATGACAGTATCTTCTAATATTCCTTAGAAGACATCATAAACTCTAACATATTCTTACGTATATTGACTGGTGCACCAAGTAACGCCCTCACCTCATTAGGCCTACGAATAAGAAAAATATAACTTTCATACAATTTTAAAGCTTCCACTCCCAACTCCATTAAATGATTATATAGTTCTTCTTCTGAAATCAGAAGTGGTTTAACCAATAGCGAAGTGGATTTTATAATGGCTTCAGCAACTGTGTTAAGTCCATCTTTGATGACATCTTCACCGTCATTAGAGGATGCCTTGTTTTCCCTTTTCTTAATCTACCTGGTTTTGCATTTTGAGATTTAGCTGGGATTCCCATTAGAGATTCAATACGATTACCATCCATCATTACATTGTCTTCGAAACTTAACTCATTGCGAAACAACGTGTCATCAATGTCATCCATGGTGTTCGAAAATCCACTTTTGACAGAAATGGTGCGCCTATCTTATCTCATGTGTTATTTCAGCATGCTCCCTGGTTGCTCTATCACGACCATAAATCTCTACCAACTTCTCATAGTTATGAATAGGCTTTTCTCTCCACTCAACGGCTCCTGGTTTAGCCTGTTACAAAAACAAGTTCAAGAATCAACCAAATCATATCATATATCATATTTTCTTTCAACAAAATAATAAACAAGTTCACCTAGATCAAGCTCTCCCCACTTCTGGCTACAGGACTCCATGCAAACCCACTACCTCCATTTGAGAATAAATCAAAACATTTTCTCTACTTGTTCTTGATAATCTTGTTGCAATTTTTAATTTTTTCTTTGTCGATTCCTTTATCAGGAAAATTTTCTTTTAGTTCAGTTTCAATTGTGTCAAGTGCATACGTTGTGAAAGTCCCACCAACTTGATTTTGTAGAAGGATCTCTTCGGGGTGGCAATCTGTATGTTACAAATTCAACCAGGAAGGCTAAACTTTATATCTAAAGCATACATAATATTGGAGCTTCAAATATTTCCAAATAATATAAAAGGCAAGAACAGTAAAAAAAATAGTGAAAATAATGAATAAGCATTACAGAGAGACAATTGCATATGAAAAAAATTAACAACACTACAACATCATATTTAGATAAAAGTAGCCAATAAATATTTTTAAAGCAATATAAAATCATAAAAGACATAAATTTATTGTAATCTAGCAATATCTATCCTAAAGTGTAATAAGCCCACATATGAGCAGCGATGTTATCTCTTATGATTTCCCACTGTGTGTGTCCTCTTTGTTGTCATTTTCATAGCCATCATGGTTATCATTTTCTCCTCCATCGTACCCTTCGTTAAGGAATGGATCATCTGGATCCGCACTAATTAAGAAATTATGCAAAATGACACAAGCCATAATTTGTTTTTGAGTTTGAATGCCATATAATGGTTCTATGGTGGATACTATAATAGGGAACCATTTTTTCAACATTCCAAATGCCCGTTCGATAACGTTACGCAATGATGAATGTCGATGATTGAATAATTCACTTGCACTTTGTGGAGCTTTCTTTGAATTTTCTTTCAAGTGATATTGTTCCCAGCTGTGTGGTGTAATAAGTCCAATTCTTAATATGAATCCAACATCAAAAAGATAGTATTTTCTTATGATGAATAAAACTAACTGAAAAAGTAATTTATGACATTTATTAATTAATAAGATTTGAGCCTTATTTTTACCTTGGGGAATTTTAAGTGAGTACTACCTGTTTAGTGCATTTTTTATAATTCGTGAATCAGATGCTATTTCTTTCCACCCAACCAATACATATGTGAACTTCATTTCAAAAGAATAAGCACACAACACATTTTGTGTTAGATAATCCTTTCTCCCACAAAACCTATGAGAATCTCGAGCAGGTACTTTGATACGGATATGTGTACCATCACTTGCACCAACACAATCCCGACATTGAACTATATTAAAATAAAAGATCACGTATGTTTAATATAATTATACTGAGTTAAGAAAAGAAAATCACCTTAAAATATAGGTAGAATCTACTACTGTTTAATATTTCTGATGGGGTTTCTAATACGTCAGGTTGTCTTAGAAAGATGTCTTCTAGCTTTATAACTGCTTTCAAAACACTACAAAAATGACGACTTACAGTTTCCCCATATCAACTATGAAAGAACGCAGTCTCGCAATTGATAACGTTATGCCCTAATATGTATGGAAACTTCGCTACTTATTTTTCAACAGTTGCGTTCATAGTGGGTCTAAGCATACCTTTTCCACTTAATAAATCACATAATTCAACAAATAGTTTAGGCTGCATTCTAATTATATTTCTCCTATTAGAATGAAATAAAATTCTTCGCATGATACTCTCTCTTGATTGTGATCTCTATGATGGTGTAAGCATTTGAAGTTTGTCTTTCACACATCTCTTTCGTAACACCCACCAATAGACCATAAGATATGCAACATGAACAAGTGCTAATTGATGTATATAAATAAATTTGATAATTTGATTATTCACTTGATTACCTCCACTACTCATGCCTAAAAAACAAAATTATGAGTAATTTTTAGATTGTGAAAATCAAAATAAACCAAATATGACATAGATATGTCCATTTATTTATGATGTTATAAAAAAAAATAGAATAGTCAAAATTTTAACCAGTGCTTTTGCTAATAAAAAAATATAACCATATAATATATCACAACCAATTAATTTCCACCTACTTTTCAAGTCACTTACTGTTAGAAAAAAACATATAAACTAAAGGACCACTTCACTTGTAAGATCAAAAACCATATAACATCATATATATGAAAAAAAATCAATAAAGAGATTAAAAAAATAGACTAAAATGAGTCCAAGAGATTAAAACAAAGAACCATAAATATTAGAACCATATAACAATGAACCACTGTAACCTCATAACAGAACCATATAACATCACATATATATGTAAAAAACCAATAAAGAGATGAACAAACATATAATGAAATGAGTCAAGATTAAGCAATATTATATATATATCAGTGTGTGTGTGTAAAACTCTATTGAGGGAGTTATGATTATATGACAACATCACTGATACTAATAGGTTCATCCTAGTCAGACTGATAATGAAGAATTTTCTCACCCTTGACTGTTAATAAAGGGAGATAAATATTTATTTATTATTGTGGATAATTTTGACAATATGTACATGCTTACAAACAAAAGTCCATGTAGCTGAGCTCATCTACAGAATCATTGTTTGTAGTTATTCAACATTTGGTGTTAAATTTAGTCAGAAATTCAAAGCTCTGATTTGAATATATAGATCAATTCATGAATTTTCATCCAAAAAATAGAAACATTAATTAGCACCATCGCCTGCCAAGAGTCATCTAAAGAAAATTCAAGCTTATATCCCTCTTACATAATGGTGGGTTTTGAAGCCACAATCATATTTCAAGGAAGCCGATTCAATCCAAATAGAAAGAGGGAATCTATCGCTAATCAAGTAGTGCAACGCAAAGAGAAAAAGGGAAGATAATGAAGTAGTGTATCATAAAAGTAGGATCGAGCGAAGCTAATGGGTGTTACCTGACCGGCAATGACGCTCGTCCATTGCTGCCCGACGACGGTGCTTGTCCTATGCTACAATCGACTACCAATCCAGACGTCGCCCAACACAAATAATGAGATGTATTGTCTTACTGCTTGTGATTAGGGTTAAGAGTATAATTGGTATTATAAAAAATTATTGAGAGTATATTAGGTGGTATATATTTATCATTTTACATTCTATTTTAAATGTTCCAATTCAGAGGTAACTCATTTTTACTGTTTAGGATGAAATATGATGTAATGTGAAGCACTCATGTTTCATCCTATTCCATTATAAACCCTCTTCCCAGACGATGAAATAATATTACATTCCATTTCTATTCCATTACTAACTGCCCTACTAAATATAGCTTTATAGTTTGTTACCTAACCTTTCATCTTTATTGGTGAACTAATTAAAGAATTTGAGTAGTGTGTTTTTAAATTTTGCTATATTTTGGATTTTTTTAATTTATTTTCTTAACCATTAAGGATTTTTTAAAATTTTTGGTTTTATGTTTGTTCTTTTTAAAACATTTAAAGAAGTTGATCTCTAAAATGATTAATTTGAAAATGAATTAAGACTACAAAACTAATTATCAAATCTAACAAGAAGATCATGTATTAGGCTCAAAATGTTACAAAACTATATTTAATGAAATAGAATAGGAGAAGATAAATTTTTCAGTGAATGACTTGAGAAAATTTCATAAGATAGAGACCTTAGTATCTTAAATTATGATATAAGAAAATATGTCCCAAGATAAACTTTCAAAATTAAACGGCACATCTTCTATTTTAAATCATATGAAGTACTTTGTACTCAGAACAATTTATGCGTGTTAACTGGCGCATATAAGAGGAGATGACAATTGAAAGACATAACTTATACGTGAGATTGTATTAATAATATAACATAATAGTCACACCACCATGATTCTATAATTACGTTAAGATTAGTTGGGACTGCATCAATCCACTTGTAGATACCTAACTTTTTCTTGTAAATTTTGTTTATTTTAATTTGTATTTTCAAAAATTATTTTTTGGGATTTTTGATGTTACATTAGTCCTGTTTTATTTCATAAACTTTTTCAACAAGTTTGATCGTATTTTATCATATTTATATTTTATCAAATTTTCTTCGTGTTAGTATTAATTATATTTATTTATTTTCTATTTTTAGTTATTTTTAATTATTTTGAGATAGAGATACTTATTTTTAATTGGGATTTATTAATTTTAATTGTGAGTTTTTAATTTATTTTATATCAATATTTATCAATTGTGATTTTTTTAATTTATTTTATATTAATATTTATCAAAATTTTTAGATTAATTAGTTTTTATATTTTGCATTAGTTTGTCAAAAGAAGAAAAATAAAAATACAAAAAATAATGAAACAACAAAATAGTAAAATTTAAAAAAATGGGGTGAGAGGGTCATGTTAAGATAACATAGGAGAGATAACCAACCTATAAAGGTGAGAATAGAATCAACAATAAACTAAAGAAAAGAGGAGCACAAAAACAAGACAAAAAAATGAAAAAGTTTCGTGATCGGTGATAAACAAGATCCCTACCTTATAGATCTAAAGGCAAGTGCACTTATCGAACTATAGTATAGTAATAGTGAATATCGAGTGTCGATCCCACATAGGTACTAGTAATTACCTCTTTTCTATTATCTAACTGACAAAATAATATGAAAATTTAATAAAAACGGTAAAGCTAAACGAAAGTTCAATATAACTAATGACCAAGAACATAAATCACTCAATGATTAACCAAATCAAATTGCAGTGCCTAGATAATGAATTCCCTTTAAGATTTCTTAAGCTGCTAACCTTTTATCATGCAATTTAATTAAAGATCATTGACTTATGTTAATATCTTTTTTAAAGACTATTAACACCTAATCTCAAGTTGATTAACTTAAATTTCTTTCTAGTTAAAACCCTTAAGATTGCTTTAATTGATTTATTAGTTTTACTATTAGGTTTGACACTAATTCAGAGAATATATGTCACCTATCTCCAGATTTGCATGCTACTATTTCCAATTATGATAGATCTATTCATACAAAGGATTCCTCAATCTCAATTGCATGAAATTATACCTAAAATAATATCCCAAAAATATTAATTCAAGAAATAATCAAAACACATAATTGAATCCAATGAATTAACAATCAAATTGCATTAATTAAAGAATCAAATCACAAAGTCCATCCTAAGGTTCATCCTACGTAGGAACTAAACAAATTTAGTTCATAAAAATAGAAAATATAGCCAAGGATTATAAGAAGAATTAAAAACAAGAGAATTCATTATATATCCCCTTTTCTCTAATAAAATCCATATAAACTTTGATAGAAATATGCTCTCTAATTCGGATCTTACAGTTATTCTCTACTTTCTCTGCCACTCTAAGGTTAAGAATTGTGTTTTAAAACTTGCATTCTTTTAATTGCCCTTCTTAATTGCCCTTTATACTTCAAAATTATGACTTTTACTCTAGACGCGGTTACCCATATGGCCATGTACAGTGACCATGTCCTTTAATGTCACTTCAAAACTCAACAATTGTGTGGAAACATGGCTCCATCTGCTTACGTAGTTTGTTAACACAGTTAAATGATGTTGTTTCACCTACGTTAAGGTCCGTGTACATCTCCTAAAATATAATAAAAAAGAATTAAGTACAAAAACAATAAAAAATTCTGAAATAAACAAATAAGATACACCAAATATGAGATTAAAATATAATCTATTAAACATTTTTGAAACCCCCAACACTTAAGCACTTGCTTTCCCTCAAGAAAATTATAATACAAATTATTAACTTAAAAATATCCATCCTTTTTCAATGTCAACCTATCCATCCATACCTTAAATTATCATATCTTATGAATCAAATCAACATATAATTGGACTCTAACAATCCCAGAGCGAACTTTCATAAACCAATATCAATAGTAATCAAATTGACAATCTTTCTGAAATCAAAAACATAAAATTCAACACCTTCAAAAAGAATTCACTCAAAGTTTTTAGTGTCAAAGATATGATGAAACTCTCAAATTAATATATAGAAGGAGTCTAAACCATAAGCTTGCAACAAAATTACATCTCCACTACTAATAAGTAAACTTGAAGTAAAAATAAAAATGTCTTTTAAATAAGGTACAAAAGGGCTTGGGTAAAGGTATGGAAAGGATAATTAAAAACGTAACATGGTGAAGGAAATTTATATAAACAATACTGCATAAAACTTGGTTCTTTGTAGTATAGATCCTTCAAGCAAAACTTTAAACTGAAATAATAATAATACAAAGGGATAAAAAGGTAAAAAGAAAAAGAAAAGAAAAGAAAATAAATAACAATAGAATAAAAATAAAAAATAATAATGCAAAATAAAAGTTTAATAGGTTTAAGCTCTTGATAGCTATTACAACAAAACAAAACAATAAATAAATGAACTAATAATATAGGATAAATAAAAATGAAAATGAAAGAAACAAAAAACACCCTAATGAGCATCTTGGATCACCTCTATGTTTGTCAGTCTATCAATGTATTGAGAATATTCATTTCTTAGGTTTCCTCGACTGTTGCCCCTAAAATAACACAAGCTTTTAATTTTTGTGAAATTGAACATTATGTGGTAGCTTTAGTTGGTGGAGTTGGTATCGTGACTCCAAGGTATCTTGCCATCCTAACTAGCACCTTCTCCATTTTTCTATCATGCGTCTCCAACTGCAGCACACGCTTTGTCAGCTTCCACCATCTGATCCAAATGGTATGCTACACTCCTAAATATGCCTTATATATTCTCCAATTTGGTAATCTTCAGTTGGTCCTGATGTGGAGGTGGTGTCAGACGCCTAGGCATGCCCAAATTCTCCAAATAGTCATCCTAATGCTTGACCTCTCCCTTTGGTTGCTGAAGTCTAGTCTTGACTGCTACTCCTATATATTGGGGCGATTTCGTTATACTCTAGCAACTACTTGCTTACCCTGAGCTCCAACCAATCTATAGATATCACCTGTTGGTCCTTGTCTATGTGTCACCATATGCATGTTCTTTATTATATCTAGACATAAGGAGACCATGGTGCTGACTAGTCTCATAAGTGGTAATCTACCATAGACTCCTATCATCCTAGCCAAACGAGTCACATACGACCTAATATAGATCATCCTCACCTTCTTATCCTCACATTGATGTTGAAAATATTAGGCTAATGTGTGCCTCAGATGAATAGGCATCTTTTCTCACATGCAATAATAAACTACTATAAAATTATATGTATAATAACTAATTGCAACTCCTAAAATTTAGAATTACACAATGAAGAAGTGCTCAAATGTGATGCTCGGCTTCAGTTTTTGAACTAGAAGAAGGAAGCTTAACCTTCCATGGGTCTTCAAAGAGTAAGTGTTCTACCCTTTCACAAAGTCCTAAAACGATTTTTCTCCATTTGGCCACTAAAATTGTCAATTTATAGTAAAAACTAGGTTTTTGGGTACATGCACAGTTGGGTGCACGATTGTGCATCCAACCGTCCAAACCAATTAAAATGTCCAATTCGTGAATGTGCACAGCTGTGCGAGTGGATGCACGGCCTTGCATCTTGCATTGCATGATATATTCTTCTTTTATGGCATTTTCTTATCCCATCTTCACTATAATCCTTCTCCTTCTTGTTCCACAATGACAATTGAGTGTGAACATTAAGAGGATGGCCCAAAGAATGTGCCTTTAACTCAATTTATCTCTTATGCTTTCAAATTGTACCTAAAACCAAATGTGAACTAAAATGAATATTTTAAGAATTTCAAAGCATTAATCATTAAGTATCATAGAGTAAATGTATAAACAATCTAGCACACATCACTTAAATTCCTAAACAATAAGCTCTTTGGTTTCCACATTTGTAGAGGAAATTGAGGGCACTTCTTAGGTTGCTTAAGGAATTATTTCAGCTTTAATAACCTTATCCTATGACCACAACTTTGTGTTTAGTCTAAGTGCACAAATATTCACATTTATGCCAATAAACCATTTATCTCATCCATTATGGTTTCTACTTGTTCAAGCTTATCCATGCTCATCATATAAATATTTGTATTACTAGGGTATTCTCTTCTACATTTTGAACTTTCCATTCAAGCTGGTTGTGAATTAATGGTACTGGAAGTCACATTTTGTTGAGCTATAAGGCCTATAAATTCAATAAAGTCCATTAAAATAAATCTTCTACTTGTAGCTCATTATTATTTACTTTGCTGCTTTAGTGTTGGCTTCCATAAATAGGAAACCCAAATGAGATATTAAAATAAAATATCATCTTTTCCAAGTTTCATTAAGGGAATATTGTCTAGCAATTCTTTTTCTAGCTCAACACTTGCATATAATCTAGCATAACTAATACAACTAGCTAAAAGGCTTAAACCTTTTATTGACCAATACTTACGGAGTACGTTATGATATTAATCCATGTGTTAACATTCTTGTGCTTAATATTCTCCAAAGTTATACTTGGTTTTGAGAGTTGTAAGAACATAGGAATGTTATGAGGATGCTAAAGGTCTGTTTCTAAAATCTCCTTTGCACCTAAATTTGTAGAGAACCTAAACAGTCTAAGATTGTCTTTTGAAGGCAAAACTTCACACAACCTTTTTCCTTGTCGTTGCTTAAAAGCCTAACTATTGATTTTGAGGAACAGGGTCATTTGCCCAAAAAAATCAACCAATGCAATGGTCTAGCTTTTTACTCTCCCTCCTTCAGAACTTTAAGTGTAAGGGAAAATGTACAATCATCAGAGTTGTTAGGGGTACGATAGTGCAAGGATGACCTAGAGCAATCTCTTCACCATCTACTTTAAATTAAATCAAGGTTTGATGCTCAGGATTGGTGTAGGAAATATGGTTTGGGAATCAAAAAGCACAGAAGTGCCATCTTGATTAGAGCTAGGAATAGCTGTGGAACTGAAGAAGATAGACCAGGAGCAAAGAGGAGCAAAAGGTTGGGGGATGGAAGGAGTAAAATTCATATGCTTGGAATTAAAAAAAAAGGAACAGTTAGGTTTTAAAAAATCATTGCTAAAACAATAAAACTTAAGGAGGTGGGAAGGAAAAATACTAGGAAATAACAAAAAAGCCCTTAGAGTTAAGTAACTTCCAAAGATTAGGCAGATAAGATGAAAAGAACATATACAGAAAAAACGTATCGATCCATTAATGATTTCCTTATTAAAGTTGATCAACACTAATTAAACTTAAACAAGTTGTAAGTAAAATTAACAAGTGTTAGTTAAGAATTTTTATATAAAAATTTTGTTAAAATGCAAGTATGAGTTTTAGTTTAATCTCAAAACTTCAAATTGACTCAATCTAATCTATCCTATCTATACGTCGAGATTAACTCTAAAAAAGCAAAATACTCCTACAATTTAGTTTAATAAAAAAATTTATGGAATTGAAAACAATGACCTATAGTAAAAGTTATAAAATCAAGCCAATTAAATTTCAATCAAGGAGAAAATATCCGACTCTAAGTTAACAAATTTTATGAAACTTTTCAAATTGACTAAGAAAAAAATTGAGGAATTGTATAATTAGTATATCACAATGAAATGAGAAATAAGAGAAAACCTAATAAGATTATCCATAGGCACAGGCCTAAGTCCCGGCGTTGACGAGGATAGAACCCACCTAGGCAACTCATTGTCTCACAGTCAAAGTCAACGCGCTGCATCACTAGAAAAACACATTAGTTGATATTCCCTAAATTTCGAGAACGAGACTGCAGTTTTTTATTGTCCCTGTGCTTAGCAACCTGTCCTATTAATAACTCATCGCCGAGTTCCGGGTTTATGCTTAACATTCACGGATATCCAGCTCTAAAGCTAATTTTGACAACAGTTCAAGTTAGCATGTTCCCTCTTTTAAACACAGCTCGGATTTGTTTGTCACGTTTTAGAGAGGAATTCATCGTCTTTGATGGGAAGAAAAGGAGCTTTCGAGATCTCTCTCTCTCTCTCAAATGTCTCCAGATTGCAAGTAAGGAGTTGTTCCCAGTTTTCATTTTCAATTTTGCACGGTAATTGCCGAGTATATTTTGACGTTAATTTGTTCACTAAATTCTTCCTTTTTCTTTCATAATTAGAATTTTTTGATTTAAAGTTTCGTCCAGTTTTCTGCAACTTGGTCTGAAGATTTTCGTATTGCATGCTCATCATACCAGTGAACCACGGTAACAACTTCGTATGTCTTGTCTTTCGGGCAATATCTACTAATCCAAACTGTCACTGTTGGTCTTTAACTAAATGTGGAGCGTTTTCCTCGTCTAGTTTTTCTCATTTCATCATTTTTATTAATCTGAAGTCT
Source organism: Erythroxylum coriaceum (assembly GCA_026874005.2). Classification (NCBI taxonomy): domain Eukaryota; kingdom Viridiplantae; phylum Streptophyta; class Magnoliopsida; order Malpighiales; family Erythroxylaceae; genus Erythroxylum; species Erythroxylum coriaceum. The sequence goes on from JANQAP020000172.1 coordinate 9,522,561, forward strand.
AACTAGTTCGAAACCCTGCAGAGGAAAGAAGAGGCAAGAGTTGCAGTAGGTGCAAAAAAGGGTACTGGTTCCAAAGACATGAAGAGGCTATGCTCTCCAAAGTGCAGATTAGCGAGCCTTATGGGATGGCTTCAGATTATATTGGGAGGGCTCGTAATAGTTGTAAGCTTGGCAAGCCTCTTTAAGCTTTACAATGCGGGGTTTTTCCTTCACAATGACGATATATGCCGCTATTTCTATAGCGTTAAGGATGCTTATCATGGATTTGATCTGAAATCACTTAATGATCGGGTCGAAGAAATACTTGAAAGGATGGATAATCTGCAAGAAACGGTGGAAAAAAATGCGCAGAATATTGAGAAGAACAAAGATTCCTTGGATAAAACTAGCTTCTCAGTACAGGAATACAAGAGATTTTTGGAACAGGAGGTACTTAGACCTCTGTACAGTGCATATATGGCTCTCAGGCAGATACGGCTGCCGAAACCAGAAGGGATTAGAAACTCAACGATGAAAGTGGAGCCTTTGATTAATACCTTCATTACCGAGGAGATTCGTAAGTACATAACTCCCAAAGAAAACAGAGTTGGGAAGATCAACGTTTATGGAACCGAAAGGATATATAACACAATAGGACATGCTTGTGTCCTTATGAAGAAAGAATTGGAAGAATACATGGACTATGACATTGGATCATTCTGTAAAGACGATTGGAATTTGGCTCAAAAGCTGATGCTCAACGGATGTGATCCTCTGCCACGGAGACGGTGCCTAGCAAGGGCTTCAAAAGTATACCAGAAACCATATCCCATCAATGAATCCCTATGGAAATTACCCGATGACGGAAATGTGAGGTGGGGCAATTACCAATGCAGGAATTTTCGGTGCTTATCAAGCAAGAATCCCAAGCGAGGTTATTCGAAATGTACCGGGTGTTTCGAGATGGAAAAGGAAAAGCTCAAGTGGGTCACTGCCAACAGCTCAGTTCCTGTGAATTTCATGATCAGGGATGTTCTTGCAACAAAGCCAGGAGAGATAAGAATAGGCCTAGACTTTGGCGTAGGCACTGGGACATTTGCTGCTAGAATGAAGGAACACAACGTAACCGTTGTCTCAACTGCTCTAAACCTCGGAGCACCTTTCAGTGAGATGATTGCACTGAGAGGTTTGGTCCCTGTGTACATATCCTTGAACCAACGGTTACCATTCTTCGACAACACCATGGACATGATTCATAGCAGTGGGTTAATGGATGGGTGGATAGACCTGTTATTGATGGATTTCATACTGTTTGATTGGGATCGTGTGTTGAGGCCAGGAGGGTTGCTATGGATTGACAGATTTTTTTGTAACAGGAAGGATATTGACGACTACTTGTACATGTTTCTTCAGTTCAGGTACAAGAAACACAAGTGGATTGTTTTTCCTAAATCCAAGGACGAGGTTTATTTCTCTGCTCTGTTAGAGAAGCCTCCAAGAGCTATCTGATAAAAGCATTGTTTTCTTCTGCTATCGAAGCCTTCGATTTTGTTCTTTCTTTCTTCTTTCCATTTGATGTACCTCGTTTTGTACGGGCAGCTTACTGAATTCTGTCAATAATAAAATGACATGGTACCGGCCGCAATTGCTGGTAAGTACCGAGTGTTTTCACTTGATTTTGGCCGGTATTTAAAATACCGGTCATATATTGACGGGTGCTAAAAATTTTAAAAAAATAGAAATTTATTAGTAAAATTTTCAAATTTTTTTAAAATTCACTCTTCCTACTCTTTTCCTCCCTCCCTCCCTCCTTTTTTTTTCAAAATTTTTATAATTAATTATTTAGTTAAACTTTTATAGTGATTTTTTAATTTTTAATTTTAAAATAAAATAAATATTTTTATTACTAATAATAATTATACATTAAATAAGCTTAAAAATAAATTATTTTATTTAAATTTATTTTAATCTTTTATATAATATTCATTAATAAAATATTACTAAAAATATTTTATTTTTAGAATAAATAATTTAAAAATTATTATTTATAAACTAATATTTATGTTATATATTTTTAATTTTAAATCAAATTTTATTTGAAATTTATATATTTTAAAAATATTTTTAAATTAATTATATTTATTAATAATTATTAAATTCAAATTCAAATTAAATTAAATTATAAATTAAATAAGATATTTATAATTTTAGTAATGATTAATTTTACAATATACAATATGACAATGAACTATTTTGTAATTTTTAAAAAAATTCAGGAATTATTTCATAAATTTAAAAAACTACCTAAACGGTATTTGATATTGGCTGGTACTAGTGTAATATCATACTAAAACTCAATCTAATATTAAATTCGGTACGGTATTCGCAATATTATTCTTTACTATTATGCGACTACTAATCAAATACTCCTACACAATAGAGTTGACTACGGTAAGTTTACAATTAGCTACGTCATGAGGATACCTACCGGAAAAGTACCCTTTACAATAAGTCAAGTAATCCCATTTAGAGTGGATGGTAAAGATTTATCTTATCCTTATGCATTGATAAATGAATTATCTAAGCATCCCGTTTGCTAGTCTTCCAACATGAACATCGATGCGGAAAAAAGGGGAGAAATAGGATTATTGACTAAGTTATATTGAATATCCTCAATTACTAGAAAATATCAAATATATTCAACTTTTATTTTATAAAAAATGAGTTTTTAATCGTGTAGCAGATTGTTTTGTGATATCCAAAAAACATGAATGTATCTTCGTAACTGATAAAACTTAAATGTATTAACTATTATTTTTTAAAATTTAAAACTTTGACCAAAAATTGTCCTAAGTGTTAATATTCAATCTATAATAAGGAATGTAGAACTTGATTCTTTGTGATTTGATAATTAGCAGTCATGGTTCCTAATAAACCACTATCTTAAGAGCTCCTTAGCTTTATTTTACCTGTCTGCTGCAAAGGTTAGCTTTATTGTTAAGAATGAAGAACAACAAAGTTTATTTTTACAGAGGCTTGGTATCTCTAATCTATTATACCAGTCCTATCCTAATTCAAAAGACTCTTATTTTTAAAAAAATCATCCATCGGAGAAATTTAGCATTCAATCTTAGGAAAGATTTTTTTAAACCTCATCTAACGAAGCAGCTATGGGCATATATTATATGAGAAAAGAAATTATTGCCTATGGTCTCTATCTTTCTCTGATTAGTTTTTAAAAAAATTAAAGAAATTCATTGAATTCATCTAAATGTTAGTATTACAGGAGGTCTAAGGGGAATACCCTTCCAACACAGTTCAAAACTCACTATAAACTCTTACAAGAATAGCATATCGAAGAAAGTGTTGCAAATTATATTCTTAGAGAAGAGACCAAACTAGAATTGCAATTTTTTGCAATGTCCCTAAGCAAAATCAACTCCCTTACACTATTAACCACTTTTGAGATTAATCCCTCCGGAGAAGTAGCTTTATTTTTAAATCTCTTGGATTTCCTTTCCTTCTAAATGGTTTGCACACAAGTCCCTAATGCAATTGTATATACTTTCAAAGTTGTTTCTAATATGTAGTATGATCTATGAGTCATTAGATAGTTTGTGTTACTGAATTCCCATTAAAGTTCCACGTGCACATCCCTTTCACTATATTGAGGATGCTAGTTGCAAAGCTGCACACAAAAAACAAATGGTCTTAAGTTTCATCCAATTCTAGGCATAAGGGGAAAATTTTGCTTGTATTCATATAACTTATTCTGCATGTTATGCTCAACCTTTTTTTGATGGTCAGCTATAGAAGAAAAGAGGTTTTAGGTAATAAGCATTTACTCCATATCATTTTATGCCAAGCTACTTTAGGGTTTCTGGTTTATCAATTTCTTGGTGTTCTTGGTAGTTAAATGTTTAACAAACTTTCCTTGTCAAAAGTATCTATTTGGTGCAAAGGGATTAGGTGAGTAATTAGGTTGGAGATCTCTTATGCTGGAACCCCTCCCTGGCGAGTCACAGGCCCGACGTCCTACGTGACATCTGGACGCGTGTCTCACGAGGGCGGAATTTTCTACCAGGTCAAACTTAAAACAAAACAAACTCATTTAATTTACCTCCAAACAAAATCAGAGGTAGATCATAAGAAATTTCAATAAGTGTTGACCCCGGGAAAAATACGTGGTGGGATCATAGAAT
>JANQAP020000172.1:9526841-9542126 GCA_026874005.2 Erythroxylum coriaceum
AAACAAATTAAGCAAACTAAACCTCAAAATAAACTAAACACATGCTTATTAGTAAGAAAAGAATCGGGGCCCAACATCTTATTTCTTCAGGTAGTTGCCAAACACCTTGTCTAATCAGTGTTCTCACTTTAGCATCTAGAGAATAAATCTGCATAGCAACATGAATTCTATGGAGTTGGATAAGTTGTCCATAGCGTAACCAGTTTTCAAACCACACAAATTTAGTTTCTCCATTACCAATTTTACAACTCATTTTTGGCTTAACCATATTCTCATCTAAGCAATTGACTCAAGAAGCAGGAGAATAAGGAGCTCTTTTCAATAGCCCAAATAATCTTTCCTTTAAGAAAGTAGCTATGCATCCACTTTAACCATAAGGAGTTCTTATTCTTCAGTATCCACTAAAGCCTCTTATGAATTAAAGCAAGATTAGTAGTTTTGACAGAATTGATTCTTAACCCTCCTTCTTCTTTAGGGAAACAAATATTGGACTATTTGACTTTTGCAACTCCCCCTTCACTATTAAAATGGCTCCATAAGAATTTCCTTAGCATTCTTTTAAGAGACTTGATGAGGCTTTTAGATAAAAATATATAAAAACACCAATACATATAAAGAGAACAAAGGACAAATTTGATCAACTGAAGTTTACCTGTATAGAATAGAGATTTATTCACCTAAGAGTTAAGCCTTCTTTGAACTTTCTCTACCAGAGGAAGGCATTCGTTGAAGTTTAGTCTTCTCGTAGATATTGGAAGTCCCTGATACATCATAGAGGGATGCTTCCTTTGCATGCTAGTGATTCTTATCATATGAGTCTCTAATTGAGCTACCTCTTTAAAGATTATAAAGTGAATTTTATTGAAATTGATTTCCAATCAAAAAATTCCTTTGACCCCATCCAGAATATTTATTAATATTATTAATATCAGAAGAATTTTGTTGAAATTGATTTCCAATCCAAAAATTCCTTTGAACTCATCCAAAATATTTATTAATATCAGAACTAATTCTATGTGAGCTCTATAAAATGATGAAAGATCATCTGTGAAACTTAAATTTATTCACTCAACTTTCCTACATTTAGAATGATATCTAAACTTGGTGTTTCTTTCAACTTCACGTTTGATAAGAAAATTAAGAACTTCCATGCACAATATAAAGAGGTAGGGGGATAAGGGATCCCCCTATCTTAACTCTTTTACAACTTTGATGATCTTTTAAGGGCTACCATTCACCAAAACACAATAAGAGGTTGCTGTGATGGACTCCTTGATCTAACCAATAAACACTCCAAGGAAACCAAAGTAGCTTTAATAGAAAATCCTAGCTTATACTGTCAAAATACTTAGGGAAATCCACTTGTATGGTGTAATTTGGAGTGGATTTACTTCTTGAACACCCCTTAAGTAACTTTTGAACTATCAAAATATTATCTCCAATATGTGTATTCTCCATAAATGCCCTTTGGTTCTCACTAATCAAATGTGATATGGCACTTTCCAATCTAGCATCCATAATTTTGGAAATAATCTTATAAAGGAAGTTGGAGCATACTATAGGCTTAAAGTCCCCAAAACTAGGGATGTCAATTTCGGCAGGGCCCGTTTTTGGCCCGGGTTTGGCGGGCCACTGGCGGACCACAAAACGACGTCGTTTTGTCCAAAACTACGCCGTTTTGTGTTTTTTTATATTAAAAAAATATAAGCAGGCCGAATTTGGCCCGGCCCGCCCATTGGCGGGCTGACATCCATACCCAAAACAGGAACAATTGGGGCCTTTATTGATTTCCTTTAGTAGGATGCCATTTGTAAATAATTCACGCGTTGCATCCTTTACATACTAACCTATCACTTCCTAGGATTTGTGAAAGAAAAAAACCACCCATATGGACCAGGAGCTTTCATTCCATTCATCTTAAAAACAATATCCTTTATCTCTTTGTCCTCTACAAGTTTGAGTAAGCTTACAACCTCATCAATATAGATCTTTTAGAAATGAATTTCTTTAAATGAGAAATAGAGGATGAGGAAGATCTTGATGATCCAAGCAGAGATGTATAAAATTCACAACTTTTGTTGGATACTCTGATGTTCCTAGAGTAAGATGTAATCACTAAATAGGATATTGTTGATTTTTTTCTTATTTCTTTCATCAATGACAAAATTAAAGAAAAATCTAGAACACTTGTCACCCTTGTTCAACCAATTCACTTTAAATCTCTGTTTAAGTAGAGAAGTATGGTTATTAAGAGCTTACAGATAGTTTTATATGATCAGTTTCTCCATAGAAATTAAAAATGGATCATTAGGATTGGTTGTAAGTTGGGATTGCACAGTGGTAAGCTCCTCTTTAGTAGATTCCATGGCTACTTTGGTACTAGTACTAATTGATGATTTCTATGGTTATATAGATTTATCAGTTTTAACCGCAACTGTATAGCGAAGCTATAGTTAGCACTAACAAGTACAAGTTGATCCCTTAAGGATTATAAGTACTAGTATTCACACTTAGGCACTAAACAATTTAGTTCCTACATATAGATAACAAAACCAATAAAAAACATTCAGGAGACCAAATAGAAATAAAAGAAATCATACTCTAAATCTCCCTTTTGTCTCTAATGAATCTTCTTACATTTTGTATTGAATGATGCTCTCTATCAGATCTTGTGACGTAATCTTCGTGTTTTCCTTGTCCTCTGTTTAGAACTGCCTCTTCTCTATGTTTCTTATGACTCAAAAATGCTTCTAAACTTGCCTCCGCATCTGCCTCTAATAACATCCTTTTATAGTAAAAGCTAGGATTTTTGAGATATACCTAATTAATTACATGGTTATGTAGGTGACTGTGTATCTCCAAAAACACCTGAATTCACGATCGTACATAGGCACAAAGACTTACACAGGCAACATACATGGCTAGATACAATATCTTCAAATGTCCTCAAATTTACAGAGATTTACATGGTCATTATACACAGCTGTGTATCTCCAAGTTGCTTCAAATCTTTGTTTTATTCCATTATTTCATCCAAATTCTTCTCTTTTTGGTCTATGAAGGTAATTATCACCTACAAACACACTTTAAGAGAATTAAGTACCAAAAATACTATAAAATTCTTAAATAACAAGCAAAACACATTAAATATAGGTATATAAATATATTCAAATAATCATTTATCAGACATCCCCACACTTAAGCTTTTGCTTGTCCTAAAGCAAATTGTAATCTAAATCATCAATCTTATAAACAACCATCCCTTATTAATCTCAACTTGTTTACTTACACTTTATACGATCATATCATATCAATCAAATTAACATACAATTAGATTCAAGTTATCCTAGAACCAACCTTCATAAGTTAATATCAAGAATAATCACATTGATATTCTTTTTGAAATCAAAAGCATAAATTTTCACATCCTCACCAAGGATTCACTCAATGCCCTTAAAGTGTTTTAGGTGAAAGGTGTAAGAACTCTCAAATCAATACATAAACTAATTCTTAACCCTAGGCTCAGAATAAAAATCATATCTCCACCACTTATAAGTAAACTAGAAACAAAAATCAAAAGGTCTTATTACAAGGTTTTAGTGAGGCTTAGGTAAGGTATAATAGGGATAATAAAAAGGGTGATAAAATTGAAGGAAATTTTAAAAAAATTACAAGAAATTTAATTCTTCACAATATAGGTCCTTCATACCTTAAATCCATTGTACCATAATTTAAAACATTTATAAAAAAAATCATTCATCGAGTACCAACAATTAAAGAAATATTGGACCTCTTTAAATTTCTTCAATAAAATCCAAGCTTTTAGCAATAAAGTAAATCTAAATAACCTTTAGGGTTCAAAATATAAAAAGACTTCAAGAAAAATAAGATAACGGCTAATAATGTGGTTATAATCAATAAAAAAGGCTAAGTGTCAAAATTAGTTACTCATAAGGGATAAAATATGGTGGGATAATTATCATGAAAATAGGCTAAACAAGGCCCAATCTAAATGCCTTTATCATTTTAATGCACCCAATTTAACAAATATGGTCTCAATATGAATAATAAAAGCAAGTTCTATAATTAACCAACTATGCATGATAACACACATGAAAGAATAAAAGAGCTTAACTAATGATGTATTTGCTATTATGCATAAAATCTCACAAAAAGGTCTTTTGTGTGTAAACAATACGCAATTTTCATTCAAATTAATCATCTCAATGATTATTAAAAATATGACTTAGAAAGGCAAGTTTATTCTAACTTTCATCCTTTTACATACTAATTCAATTCAATAGTCAATAATGATCTCAAGTATTTAGAACAGATTTTAACTACTACAGAAATCAGTTAATAAAACTTAATAAAAAATATTTTAATAAACTTAAGAAATTCCTTTCCCACACTTAAAATTGCACATTGTCCCCAACATACACAATAAGTAAAATATCAATAAAATAAAAAAAGAAAGGTTCAAAATTGGTATTGCCCTGAATAATAAGAATTACAGAGTTTTGAATTTGATGAAGGGTCCATCTGATATTAGATACATCTATCCTTGCAAAAATATAAACAAAAAGGAATAAAAAGATAAAAGAAATTAAAATAATAATAATAATAAAGAACATCATAACATAAAATAACATGAAATAAAGTCCTATGCTAATATAAAAATTGGAAACAAAATGAAATAAAAATGAAACATATAATAATTCATGGGTTGCTTCCCAAGAAGTTCTTATTTAACGTCATTAGCTCAACGTACCCTTTATATTTACCATCAACCTAGGCCTATAATTAGTGGCTTGCTTCCATCTGTTTCTCTACATAGCGGTTTAGTAGCTGTGAATAAGCCACATGTTGTAAGATAATAATAAACGCATAATTTATCAAATTAAGAATCCAATTGACTCCATTAATACCCTTTTCGATAACAAACTGGCAATAAAATAAGGAATAATAAAACTTCTTGAATTTTTGATTGACTCAAATATTTTGTCTTGTGAGAAGCAGAAATCATCCATAGTCAAGATGACTACTAATAATTCATCATTAGTTTCCTTATTTAACTCCTCCTCTTGTTCTTCCTTAATCACCTTTGTTTACTCTTCTACTTTCTCTTCTTTGACAAGGTTTTCCTCCTCTTCTTCTTCCTCAATCATCTTTTGCCACTCTTCTACTTCCTCTTTTTGGACAGAGGCTTCCCCCTCTTCTTCTTCCTCTACTTCCTCTGTCATCTGTTTGTCTTTCTCCTCTAAAGCAACAATTACCTCCTCATCTTCTTGAAATGCACAACTTCATTTATGAAGTTGACCTTTGTCTCTTCTTCACTCTGAGCCATTAATAAGCTTAAATAATATGTTATATTTAGCTCAGTGTATTTGGGTGAAGAAAGTCTCTCATTAAATTTACGTTGGTGACTGCATTCTCATCAATACTCAAATACTAACTTGAAAGACCACTCTAGTGATTGCATTCTCATTAGTACTCAAAAAGATCCATAAACATAAGGGATACACCTGTGTGTTATCCTCACATTCTATATGGGCATACAATATGTGATAATATACCATTAATAAATGCAAAAGCTGGATGTATATTCTTATTATCACATACTAGTGCTGAAAACATTATCAATGAACTTTACTTGAGACTTTCTTTCTTGAAAAATCCCAATTAGAGAGACTATTATTCGATATCGAACACTAAACTTACCCATCAGACACAAAAATCTTGTGTATCTCCCCCATGTCAAGGTCGAAGCATGAAAATTCAGTCAATACTGGCTTTAGAATGCTTTATTTCCTTTTTTGAGTTAAAATTCATTTATTACCAATGTAATAAATCTAGAAAAATTAAAACCACTCTTTATGAAATCCACAGACCCGAAAACTGAACTAAAATGACCTGTGGTATCATTACAGAAAATTTTAAATCTTTTTTGAATTTTTTTTGGTTGACTTCATATATTGTAGCTTTGACATTAGCGTAACGTCAGACTGACGTCATAGTGTGTGTGGAGCTTGAGGGCACATATGTTAGCGTGCTTGGGTCCTGATGGCATGTATGACACATGCACCTTACGCACACATATGTGCTTCACTGTTCTGGAGCATGTATCACACGCACTAGACACGTGTCCTCACCCACGCATGCCATGTGTCGAGACAGGTGGTCTGTGCATACAATGCATGCAGCTTTTTGACCGCCTCCTGGCAGGTACTATTCACGAGCTAGCGCGTGTATCATATGCACAACACGTGTCCTTCATCCCGCTATGGCACATGTTGTTTGTTTGTTTGGCCATGTGCCAGACACATCGTTTCTATACGTGCACTATGCATGCGCTTGATGGTCTCTCGCATCTTGTCCAAAAATGACAAATTTTGGCAAGTTTTGGGTGGGTTTTTAGCACCTCGAAGTTCATTATCAACCTATTTTTTAATGCTAACCACATGTAACATATATTCAAGCATCCACATGTAAGAAAAAAACCAAAAAATGGATTATTTTTTTTAAAATTCTTTATGAAGAAGAAAAAACCAAAAAATCTTCGTTTTCGTTCACCCCATCATGTAACTACTCTGATACTACGTGTATTGCATAACACAAGCCTTAGTTACACATCTCAGATCAAACGTGAAAGGAAAAAATGAAGAAATGTGAAAAATACCTAATTGTGGATCTATGACTTTAAACGAGCTTTTCGAAGCCGAAATGAGCGCTATTCTACTGACACCTTCACGAGAGTTGCACACTGAGAGGTAGTTAACGTCTTTCTGTAGCTTTCTTAATACTTGAACCTCTGAATGAGTCAGAGTATTTGTATGTTCACAATTTTCTTAATCAGCTATAGTAGACCTTAACCTTATATTTATATAGCATTCATATCGGGCTTCCCTATCATAAGTCCAATATAGATTTGGTTCACACTAATTAAGGTCCATTTTTCTCGTTGGACTTCAGCTTACTAACCTAGATCCTTTATTGGGCTACTTTATTATCTTTATTTGGATCAAACTTGAGTAATTTAACCGATAAGTTATTTAAAAACATTAAAATGTAATTAATTGTTGTCCACCTCATAGGAAAATATCTAACACTTTGAGCATTTTATCCTCTAGAGTATGTGTCCTTTAAGCACGTGAATAATAACAGATATGGCGTACAATTTAGAAAATAGGAAAATTGACTTTAGAGAGTCGTCTTTGTGCATAATACTGACTTATTGAGTTCTTAACTAATAAGGAAGATATTTTCTTATTATCTTCCATATATATATTGAAAATATGATCTAGATATTCCAGATATTTTCTTATTATTTTCCGTATTATATATGAATGACGTGCAAGTGAGATAGAAGTGAAAGGTTTTGATGGGGCTTGGGGAGAAATTATACCGGATCCAAGTGAGCCCATACAATTAGGATATCACATCTCAGGGTTATAATTCTTATTTTCGTATATAACTCACTTCATCCTTATGTTTTCTTTTTCATTGTAAGATTACTCTGCTTGTGAATTTCCAAATCTCCCCCTTACAAGTGAATGTATATATATTGGACTAGCTCCTCCTTAACTCATACCTCATGAAAAGCCATTTAAGTTACTCCGTAAATCACCCATTCATCTAACACAAATTTATGAATTTTTATTCATCAGACCTAGCTTTGATATTAAGGAAGGTTTTTGAGGGGGCTTTAAAAAAACTGGATCAGATCCAATCGAGCCTATATACAATCATGACATCATATCTCAACCTAAAACTTTAAGGCAATAAATTATGAGTCTTATCTTTGTATATAACTCATTTCATCTTTACGTCTCTTTCTGATATGAGATTACTCTAATTGTGAATTTCCAACAAGTAATTCTTCAATCTTTGGCTTACTTTTCTTTTCAAACCCCAAGTCTCTGTCCTTAGTTTCTGTACAAGGTAATCAAGCATCGACCTTTTTCTATGTCTATACTCTACTGGGCTTTATTATTTTGGAGTTCTTCTTTGATTTTCATGTGAAAGATTGGTTCTTTAAGACCATCAACTTTAGTTTGATGATATGAAGTATGATTGGATCTAGTCTTGTTCTCGTGCTGATGATCCGTGGCTTGTTTTTGATTGCTTGATATGTAGTTCCTGAATGTAGATCTGTGCTGGATTGTCATTTGGTTTTGATAAAAGATTCTATCTTTTGTTTCACTTCATAATCGAGTTTATCAGCTGATGTTTGTGTGTGATTGAAAGTGAAGTAACTTGTGTAGAATCAAGATTTAGATTTTGCTTTGCTGGGTGATGAATTGTTTAAAATTTTATTCTTTTGGAGATAAAAGTAGTTAAGTTTTGTGGAATTTTGGTTGGTGATATTGTTGATTTAAATCCAAGCTCCCATGTCTTGATAAATAACGACATTCACTCCTCTTTTAAGGTATGCTTCTTGATTAAGCAGTCTCTTCTACTGTGATGTTTCCTGGGTTTTGTGTTTTCTGATATTTCTGTTCTTTATGCTTTTTTTGGTTTTGATATTAGCTTCTTTGTGTGATTTAAGGTTGAATGCTTTCTGGGTTTTATTATTTTGATCTCTTTGTATTTGATATTGTTGGGTTTATGTCAAGATTGAATTTTTATGCCTAATGATCTTATGGTTTCATTTTGGGAGATCTTCTCTTGTTCTTTCACTTCAAGAGATCCCATTTCTTTGCTCTGCCGTCATGACTCTGGTAAGACTTAGATCTGTACAATCTTATGAAGGATTACTTGGTTTATTCTCATTGCACTTGGTTTTGTCCTACTTGTTATAATGAACTATTGCAATTTTTTTGTTTAACCGTAGATTGATGCATACAACCGAATGATCAATGATTTGGTGATTTTAAAAACTTTTCACATTCGTATCTTCTTGATAATTTTTTTGTTAAAGTTCTAATTTTTGATACCTAGATTGTTGTGGTTCCTTTGACACATATTTTTGGTAAACATTTTTTTTTATTGTATTGTATTGTATTTTATTTTATTTATTTATTTTAGTTTTATTTATTTACTCTCTTTAACGTGTATTACTTATTTGTAGTTTTTTGTTGTATTATTACTATACTACGGTTTTTTTGTCACATTTGCATGTGAGTTTACCGGAAACAATCTCTCTACTCTGTAGGGGTAAGGCTGCGTACTATCAGATCTCTCCAGACCCTGCATTGGTGCGGGATTCGGACTGGGTGTGATGATGATGATGATGATGCTAAATAAGAGATTCCTAAGACATAAAACCTTAACTTGTAATTGACTTGAAAATGTCTCCCAAAGTAATCGTTAAGCATGGTAAGAAATCATCATATAACTTTAGAACATGTCAAGAATCTGTTAAGAGTTAAATGGTGATTGATCACCATCTTTCATATTTTCTGTAATCTCATCATGAATTTTCAAGGAGTCTTCAGTGTTAAATGCCAAACTACATAGGACGATTGGCGGTGAAGACGAAGAAAGAAGATGACCACGGTAAAGAGGGAGTAAGAAGACGATGTTCGAGAAAGAAGACAAACGGAGAATAGGAAAATTGGCGACAATTAACAAGATGGCCAAAAAGTAGTAAGTACTCGAGTCACAAGAGCTTCCTGTTGCTTGGTATGCTCTGAATGGAAATAGAGAGAGAAAACGATCTGGATGGAGAAAAAACCTTGGAGGAGCATGATCTTCTCCAGAGATCAAACAAAAAAGTCAAATTACGGGAGAATTCAAGGCCAGTTGAAGGTAATTTGGATGGGGTTAGGGGGGATTTGAACAACGAATTTCCCACAGAAAAGGATGCCAGGATGGAAGTTCAGGAAGAAACAGAGGAGGCTAACAGATCCAACGCTAAGGTCTCGTATAGAGACATTACGTCTGGAATGGGTTCCCACAGGAGAATTGCAGCAGAAATCAATGTGAGGATTCAATGGCAGGATGTAGAGGACGATTCATCGAATGATGAAATGCTAGAAGAATCTGGTGAGGATGATGAGATATGCCCGGTAATTCGTTTATTGAAAGAGGAAAAAACCCGCTTACGTTCTCCTTGGAAACAGGCTTTGATCATCAAACTTTTTGATAGAAAAATGCGGTACTCCTACTTCTATGACATATTGCTTTCTAAATGGCAAATCAAAGGCAACCTATTGCTCACGGATATTGGTTGTGACTTCTATGTTGCAAGATTCACAAATAGTGATGATTATAACCATGTTGTTATGCAAGGACCATGGGTTATTGGAGACAGTTACTTAACAATCAAAAAATGGGTTCCGAACTTCATAGTGGCGGAGGAACCCATTAAGGTTGTTACTGCATGGGTCCATATCCTAGGGCTTTCTGTTGAGTACTTTGATAGAGCTTTCTTGCAAAGGGTTGGAGAGAAGATTGGAAAAGTGATCAGAATCGACAAACACACTGAAACTGTTGAGAGGGGACAATATATTAGATTATGTGTCGAAGTTGATTTGAGTAAACCTTTGCTCTCGAAATTTAAACTAAATGGCAAAATTTGGAAGATCCAATATGAGGGACTGAAACAAATATGTTTCAAGTGTGGCCGTTTTGGACACAAAGATGAAGATTGTGATAAGACTGTTAATCCCGATTCGCGTAGTGTTCAGAGTCCTCAAGCTGGAGAAGTGAACATTCAGGAAAACAGCCCTAAGCATACGGAGGAGGATAATACCTACGGTTCCTGGATGGTGGTCAAAAAACCTGGGAATAGGAGAGGTAGACCAGCCAAAAGACAGGAAGCACAGACTCAACGGTCTGGAACGGAGAGACAAAACCTCAACAGTGGACAGATTGGGGATAACAGAAGAGCGCAAGATACTCGGGATTTCGTAGGGCAAGGATCGAGATTTGAGACCCTAAATACGAAAAATGTGGATTTGCACGCTCTTCAGAATGATCCTAGGGAACTAAATGCGGATATTTCTGGCAATGCTACTCCTTTGGCAGGGGATAATATCTTGGCTGCTCAACAAGTCAACCAAAATATTGGCGAAAATATTGCTCTAAGGTATAGTTCCTTGGATAAGGACATGAATCCCTTCCAAACTGGAACTGAGACTCCTTTTACTGGTAGAGTTCCTCTGGTGAACAGAAACAATAGTTTTAGCCAATCTTTGCCCTCCCCTGGAAGGAAAACGCAACTTGCCAGCTCTACAAGGAATAAACGAGCTAGAGGTAAAGGAGTTTCTCCTTACACAAGACCTCCCCTTCTAGGGAAAGAGAATAACCCTATTCAGAACTTCTCCATTCCCTTCCAATCTCCCTCATTGAACTCGGTTGAGAATTTTCAACCTCAATCTCAACCCAATCTCCATCATGTTGGTCAGTCACATCCCCTCAGAATTCTCAGCCCTGGTAGGAGCTCTGATGGATGGACCAGTGATGGGGTCTTTTCATCCCCTGGCTTGCAAGGCTTGGCTCCATATGGATTTATACCTTTCACATCTTCACAAGCCCCCGGAGATGCTTGCATCGGTGAAAGTTGAGTGGGAGTTAAAGAAGGTAATGATGGTCCATGCCTAATGCTGTATTGCATCCTAGCCATCCTTATCCAACTTTTAAAGAATACATATTGTTAATAAAAATCATGACATGGAACGTTCAGGGTGCGGCTAGCAGACTCTTTCTTGCG
Organism: Erythroxylum coriaceum; assembly: GCA_026874005.2. NCBI lineage: Eukaryota > Viridiplantae > Streptophyta > Magnoliopsida > Malpighiales > Erythroxylaceae > Erythroxylum > Erythroxylum coriaceum. Next base: position 9,538,498 of record JANQAP020000172.1, read on the forward strand.
ACAATGAAAGAGTTGATCCGGATCAATGATCCTACTGTCTTAGTCTTGGCGGAAACTCATATCAGTGGTAAACTCATATCAGTGGTGAGCAGGCTGAAAGAGTTTACAGTCAGATTGGTTTCTCTGGACATACCAGAGTTGACGCTCAAGGTTTCAGTGGAGGTTTTTGGATTTTTTGGAGGACTGAAATTGTGGATGTGAATCCCCTTATTAATCATTCTCAACATGTCACAGTTGAGATTGCTAAGAGAGGTGCTATGCCTTGGTACTTTTTTGCAGTATACGCAAGCCCTGACACGACCCAAAGGCAGGACCTATGGAGGGCACTGGAGAATTTTAAAAATTCGATCAGTGGACCGTGGCTAGTGGTTGGGGACTTTAATGAAACAGCTTCTATGAATGAAAGAAGAGGAGTAGGGGGCCTGAATTAGAAAGGCGTTGCAGAAATTTTGCCAACTGGATTGAAAACAATGGCCTTATCGATCTTGGCTACTCTGGACCACAGTTTACTTGGAATCGAGGACTTTCTATTCTCACACAGAAAAGTGCGAGATTAGATAGAGCCTTAGCTAATGAGGAGTGGCGTGCTCAATTTGAGGATGCATCAGTTAAGCATTTGCTCCAACTAAAATCGGATCACTGCCCCATTCTGATCAGTACCAATGGGTTTGCACCAATTTCAGCATTGACTAGACCCTTCCGATTTCATGTTGCTTGGCTCGCTCATGACAAATTTGAGGAATTCTTAGTTAAGTGCTAGAACAGAGAAATGTCTTTATTACCTATGCTGTCGGAATTTGCGGATAAGCTCAAGGTATGGAATCGTGATATTTTCAGGAATATCTTTTGTAGAATTGTTGATCTTGAGAGAAGACTTGGTGGCATCCAAAGGGCTCTGGCGGATAATGGCCCTAGACATTTACTCAAGTTGGAGGCATCATTGAGAAGACAACTTGAGGAGGTGTTGGAATAGGAATCATTATTATGGTTTCAAAAGTCTAGGTTGGAAGCTTTAAGAGATGGAGATAGGAATACAAAGTACTTTCACCTAAGCACTATTATTAGGAGGAGGAGGAACCGGGTTGATATGTTGATGAACGCGAATGGTGATTGGATTTCTGAGCTTAATCAGGTACTATCTCTAGTATATGACTATTAGAGTGGCCTCTTCAAGGAAGTGAATCCAAGCAATCAGGTCCAGTTTATGCTGAGGGAGAAGTTTCCACCCATCTCAAATGAAGAGTACAGTATGCTTAGTGCCAACTACACGGTAACTAAAGTGAAGAAGGCTCTTATGCAGATGGAACCAACGAAAGCACCAGGGCCGGATGGTTTCCAACCTATCTTCTATCAAAGGTTCTAGAATCTGGTAGGCCACAACCTTTCGAATGCTGTACTTGATGTTCTTCACGGCAAAACCAGTCTAGAAGGAATGCAGGATACATTCTTGGTGCTTATCTAGAAGAATGAGGCCCCTTAACGTCCGAAGCAATTTAGGCCAATCGGCCTTTGTAATGTCATTTATAAGATAGTGACCAAGATCATGGTTAACAGATTAAAATCCATCCTGCCGAAAATCATTTCTCCTACTCAGGCTAGTTTTGTTCCAGGTTGCCATATTACGGACAATATCATAATTGTCCAGGAGATGTTACACTCAATGAGGAAAAAACAGGGTGTTAAGGGACAAATGGCAATCAAAATCGACTTTACCAAAGCATATGACAGACTTCGGTAGAGTTTCATTCGGGATACACTGCTGGAAATGAAGCTTCCTCAACTCATGATTGATACCATCATGAATTGTGTCTTGTCTGCAAGGATGAGAATACTCTAGAATGGTTCACCCTCAGAAGAGTTTACACCGAGCAGAGGTATCAAGCAGGGGGATCCCCTTTCCTCATACCTTTATGTTGCGTGTATGGAAAGGCTAGCCTAGCTCATTGACAAGGAAGTGCGAGAAGGCAAATGGAAAGTGATCAGAGCTAGCAGGAATGGACCTGAAGTTACTAATCTTGCATTTGCCGATGATTTGATATTGTTTGGAGAAGCTTCAATTGAGCAAGCGCAGGTGATTAATCAATGTCTGGAGCAATTTTGCAGTGATTCTGGAAGCTTGGTGAGTTATGACAAATCAAGGGTTTTCTTCTCGAGAAATACCAGCGAGTACATGCGTGCTACGTTTAGCACAAGACTGGGAATAGATGAGACAGACGGCCTAGGTATGTACCTAGGTGTTCCTGCTATCCATGGTAGGAATTCAAGGACAGATTATGAGCACCTTTTAGAGCAAGTGAATTCGAAACTGGCTGGATGGAAGGCTAAATGCCTCTCACTGGCAGGTCGGGCCACTCTTGTACAGTCAACACTCAACGCTATTCCTGTCTATATAATGCAATCCACAAAGTTGCCACGCTCCATATGTGACAACTTGGACAGGAAAGTACGGCGCTTTCTGTGTGGTGGAACTGAAGAACAGCGCAAAGTTCATCTTAGTTCGTGGGAAACGGTTACTAAACCAAAGGAGAAGGGAGGACTTGAATTACGATTTGCTAGACAAGCGAATGTTGCATTCCTCACTAAACTTGGATGGAGAGTATTGACAGAACCTAATGCTCTTTGGTCAAGGGTTTTGCGCCACAAATACTGTCAAGGTAGGTGCGACATTGACATGTTTAGTAGTAAAAGTGATGCTTCCAATGCATGGAAGGGTAAAACTGAGAATGTTAAGTACTTGAAATCGGGAATAAATGCATCCATTGGGAATGGGAGATCGACCTTGTTCTGGCAGCACAATTGGGCGAAAAATAGGCCTCTCATGGAGATAACTGTCCACCCTATGCCTGAGGACAAACTCATGGAAACTGTTGAAGAGATGTGGGATGTAAACCTGGGATGGAAATATGACAAGTTTGCAGATTATTTTTCTACTGATACACTTAAGAAGATCAACTCTCATGAAGTCATAGAGGACGAAGACGCAGCTGATATGCTGTTCTGGAATAGAAGTTCGTCTGGACGATTTAGCATCAAGTTTGCGTTGGAAATTATTCGCGAAGACGTCTTTGGAGGGGGCCATCAGGATTGGGCCAGCATCTGGAGGTTAGATGTACCTCAGAGAATAAGGATGTTTTTCTGGCTTCTCGTGCAAGACAGGTTAATGACAAACACCAATAGGATGATTCGAGGCATGATTAATGATCCTAAATGTTATGCCTGTGGAGCAGAGGAGGAGAATTCAGAACATGTCATTAGGAGTTGCCCCCTGGCCAAGCTGGTTTGGCAGGGGATGGGAATTGATTCAGCAGAGTTAATGAATCTTGATAATTTTAGAGAATAGATAATGATGAACTTAATGGATCAAAGAATGAGGATGGGGTATCAGTGGGCTAGGATCTTTGTAGTTACATCCTAGTGGATTTGGAGATGGCGCAACGTGAGATGTTTCGATTCTGATGCTGCAGTCCCCTTGAACCAGAAGGCTTTTATTCTGGCCAGACTACATGATATCGAAAGAGCTTTTGCAGTGGATAAGAACTTGCTGCTGTATATAAGTAGAAGATCAGAGGTTCAGGTGGGATGGAGACCTCCTATGATTGGGTGGGTGAGACTTAATACCGATGGAGCTG
>JANQAP020000172.1:9542226-9566141 GCA_026874005.2 Erythroxylum coriaceum
ACAAGGGGTATAGAAAGGTGATTCTTACGACGGATTCTGAAGTGGTTATGCGAAGTATTTTAAGTGAAGACACAAAGAGCAGTATCTACTACATTTTACAGAGGTGCAAGGCATTGGTACGCAAGGAGGGATGGGATGTGCGCGTCGAACATTGTTACAGGGAAAGCAATAGGGTGGCTGACTGGTTAGCGAACTATGGTGTTAAGATTAAAGTGAAGTTCAACATATTGCAGGATTTCCCGAGTGAGCTTCGGAGTTCGTTGGTGGACGACATGCGAGGGATTACTTGGCCAAGGGATGTCCTTGGAGCTGCTATCCCTTGTTAACCTTTGCTTTCATGTGTTTGGTTTTGTGTTGCTTTTAGTGTTTTAGATAGTTTTGTTTTATTTCTGTTCTTTAGGCTTGTCCCTCTAAAAAGAAAAAAGGGTGGCCAAATGTTGGTGAAGATGACAATGATGGGAGGATAGTAAAATGACAGAGATTTATAATTATTGAGTTAGGGATATTTAAAATTAGGGGTTTAAAAATTAAGAAAATAATTTGATTAATTAATAATTACGATTGGTAAATTTAAAAAATTATACATTTCTGTTACATCATTAATGATATGATAAATAACTAACGGAGTCAAGTATTCGTTAGATTTTCTGTCTAAACATTTTTTAAGTTTAATTTGAACATCGTGAAACATTAAGTTACAACTTATTTACAGATGTAAACATTAGGATTATTTCATCAACTTAATACAAACTTGTTATCGTGAAGAGATAATTATGGTTACTTAGTCAAATATTCAAACAATCACTTCCCTTACATTACACATCCAACAACAATTTTAAAAGATGGAAAGGGAAAAAGAGATTATGCAACCATTCTGGATCGTTCATATCATAATCGGGCAACAAGATTAACAAAAGCCTCCACATATCCCCAACCATCATCAATATCCGGCCCCACCCAATAACCATTTATACTATGATTATGGGTACTTACGTTCATACGGGAAGAAAAAAATTCACTACAAAAGCAAGTTGTTGAATACCAACAAGAGCTTTGGATCAAAAGAAATTGACACCTATTTCTGTTGCAGATAGCAAGATGGCTGGCTGCAGCACATGAAATTGATATTGTCAGTTAGAAGGGAAAAGTAGACTAAATAAAATTGTAACATATGTCTTATCTACTGCAGCATTAGAAATTCACCCATATATTCAATTAGATTATAAAGGTTTCCATGACACTCAGATTTTCGCTTCTATATTAGCAAGTTCCTTTGCACAATAAAAACCAATACAGTTACAGCCGAGGTGCTTGAGAAGACATTGAGAAACTAGTGTAGATAAGCACAAATCATAAGGTTACAAAAAATTCAGCTAATCAACCCACGTGATCGATACTGATTTGGGCCAAGTATCATCCTTTCCTGCAAAGTTGGCATCGATAGCTGCTCTAGATTTAGAAGAAAGCAAAAGTTAAAGAAATGATTTGACAGGACAACATTGACTTTACATTTTACACATATACCGTACTTAAAGTTTCTCCAGTAAGGATCACTTTCCATACATCTCAAAGAAGGATACAGTTAACCTGATGTCAACTTTCAAATAAACTCCAGTCAAACATAGTTTTTAATGAAGTGGTAACTTCCTATATGATGTTTTTGATGCTGAGCCCGGGGCCAGAAAACTATACTTATGTTTCTTGATTGTCACATAAAATTACATAGATTCAGGCAGATTAGAAGAGGGTACCAGTTCCATTGGTTGCTTTCCTTGGAATTATGGCCACAGCTCCTTTCTTCTGTCATAATTGCTTGTCAGAACAGACATCAAACTTGTAAATGAAAGAGCAACAGAGATCAGGCAGCCCAACTACCAACAGATATTGAGTCTATCATAACTGAAGCCATGACTAATGAATCAAATGTGAGTATTGAAACATACAATTTGCCATAATGAGAACACAAGAAGGTAACAAAGAGATGGACTCATTATGAGAATATGAAGAGTAGGTTGTTTCTTATTTCAATGACCAACAAATTTCATGTCCCAAATATTTGGGAAAAATTGTCCAATATTATATATGAATCTTACGCAGGTATGCTCCATCTGCAGTCAATGTAATTGATAAGAGCATAATCCATCTAAGGATAGTATAGAAGGAAGAGAAATTTAACAGGACTTAAGTCACTCAATTATGTGTAAAAGTTTCACCTAAGCATTCATTAAATAAACATGTAAGAACTTAATGCCCAGAATGAATAAACAGTAACACGGTGTTACACTCTGGCCATAGTCAGCTTCTAATGGCGTTGCATTGCAAAAGCTTGAGGAATTAAAATCGTATAAACATGGTGTTACACTCTGGCCATAGTCAGCTTCTAATGGCGTTGCATTGCAAAAGCTTGAGGAATTAAAATCGTATCTGATTGATGACAGGAAAGGACTTAACCCTGAAATTTCGGATGGTAATGGATCTTGTCAATGATTTGGACCAAAAATGTAAAGTTTTCATGTCCCACAATTTGTTAAAAGGTTGCAGCAACAACATAGTCCCCGTACAGTTTCCCTTGCAAGTAATCATTAGGCAGTATATAATCCAAACAAAAATGTAATTCTGGTGATGCTTCTCCGAGAACCATAAGACTCACGCTGAAGAAACAAGATATAATTTCTCACGCTCGTTGATGGCTCATGCTAGGACATTTAATAAATCAGAACAAGCGAAAACAAATCCAAGACTAACTTCAAGCAACCTAGTCCCTAATTCATTCCCCATTGCCCATCTACACGCTAGAGTCATAACCACCTTCAGTACAAGCAATAGGGCATAGACAAACAGCAAAACACGTTGTTAATAATAAGAAAAAATCAATTCCAAGTCGATGGAACAATTCAAAGACGTCTAAGACATGTCTAAACCGCCATCATCACTTAAATTCAGTACAATTTGTTCCAAAAACGAAAAAAAAGTTCATACTTGCTTACCTGCGTCAAGAGTATCCATTACCCACTACTCAATAAAATGAGTTTTTGTGAAAAAGAGAGCTCTTAAGTTAATCAATAGAAAGATATAAAATAAAATGCAGTAAACAAAGTAAAGGAATAATTACGTGAATACGGGGATTAGGGGCTGAGAAAGGCGTATATAAACCAGATAAAAACAGGGACGCCATTTCAGCTCCAAGGCGTAGGTGTTTGCGGGGGTTCTTGAAGGGCTTTGACGAAAGATTTACGCTACCTAGTACTCTGGATTTGGAAGTTAGTACAACGCCATCGTTCGACTGATTGCCATATTTTGTTATTTTTTCAAAATTGAAATCAATTAGGTTAGACAGCAGGAAACACATTGGCCCGTACCATATCAATATTATTATTGTCACATGATCAGATTTTTTGTATTTAATTGGTTATAACATTTTTATCATATTCTATCGTTAACATATTTACGTAGACTTCACAAAAATATGTGAATGAGATTTAATAAAATAGAGTAACTGAAACAGAAGATGTGATAGATATTGTTATCATCCAATCAATTAAGTATAGAGTGTAAAGTCTAAATGAGGGGAACAGATGAGAACATGCGGAACTGGATTATTAGGAACAGAAATGTTAAAATGTTATAGAAAGGAAAGGACATAGGTTAATCTAACAAGTTTTGTATATTGAATTCTTGATGGACATCGATCAATCTATATGAGATATATAGGTTGATCGACCAGTCGGTGAGTTTATAACACTTAGTATTGACAAGTATGCTGATATATTAGTTGACTAAACTATTGTCCAAATACCAAACTAGGAGTTAGATCAATCAACCTCTATATTCTTAATCATTATAATATCCTATGATTAAAAGATCAAATTGTTTTAGTCAGTGAAACGTTGAACCCACCAACGTTTCAGTTTGATTTATTTTAATAACTCTTGTTGATAAAAATCGATTAGTTTATTAATTAAATAATATATTTTTGTAAACTAATCAATTTTTATAAACTAAAATAAACATATTAATTTTTTAACAGTCTCATTTTTTAATTAAACTATAAATTAAGGATAATTTTCTTCAATCATATTTCAAAATCTTCAATTTTATTCAATCTTAATTGGTTTTATGAGCGTCTAATACAGGTTGAACTTTTCAATTCTTAAACTTCTTATCTAATTGGTTTAACTTACAGTTCAATTTTTTAAAATTTGATAATATCTAGTTTGTGTCTTTAATAGGCATATTTTGTTTTTTTTTTGATATAAATAGACAATATATGAGTTATGAGGATTTTTTTTTTTTGCAATAGTTTGTCTTTGATAAGCATGTTTTGGTTTTTTTAGGATATCAATATACAATATATGAGTTATGAGAAAAAAATTTTAGCAATAGATGAAGTCTTAAGAAGCTTTTAGGGCATTTTGTGATGAAGAAATGGATTCTAGGATTGTATTTAAGTGATTGAGATATCAATTAAGGGAGCAACTAAATTGGTTAGGGTTCCTTCTTACCATAAAGAAGAAGAAGAAGAAGAAGAAAAATCTAAGTGAAACTTCAGGAGTGAATAATAAGGCAACGCATATGCTTCTTGGTTCATGTGATATAAATATGCTAAATAGTGTTTCAATGTGTGAAAAAGCTACAGTATTTGGCATAAACTTCAACTTATAAATGATGTGAATAATGAATTAAGAAATATAATGTGAAAGAAAGAAAGAAAGATGTGAAAAGAATGACACAAGATAAAGAAGAAACCAAAGGCCATATTAGATAGTGCAAATAAATCAAAGACTAAAGAATCTAAAATCAAGGTGGCAAGCATGTGCTTTATCACAAATAATAATATGTTTTCTAGTTTAAAATCTTAACGATAATGATTATGACGATAATAATGTTGACTTGTCTTATACAAAATTTATTACATATCTCGATGTGATATGCATGAAAAGGAAGAAATTATCTTCCAAGTAAAAAGATGTTAAAGAAACATATTAGAAGACAAACCCTACGGGACATCTAAGGATTTATTATTGTAAAATGCAAACACATATTGACAAAAAAGAATTAATAATGCATTACGTTTTGGAGAGTCTCATAGACCTTTTTTTTTTAGTTTATAAATTTGGATCAATATGTTACCAGAAATTGAGCGATCTTACTAATCCTTACTTAATCAACTTAGGTTCAATTAAGATACTACATTGACTAGGAGAAAACTTCAGATGATAAAAAACATACATTTTAAGGATCATAAAAGTTGTGAAAGTTACCCATTTTGATCCCATTTGATGGTGAAGACTTACGGTAATAATAATATTTTTTTTTGATTGCACAAAAACTTGTCTTCCTATGCTTTACGGTAAAGAGCTTTAAAAATCAGTGATTTGTAAAGAAATTTAAGTCATTTTTTTATTTACTAATTTTAAATATAAAAACGATCATTCATTTGAAGAATCCAACTATATTGCATTGCCAAAATCTATATTGTATATTTAAAAGAGATTAACCTCTTCTGGTACAATCCTCTTTTTGGTGAACCCCTTTAATATAAAACTAGTGCCAACAATTCATAAATGATTCATTGAGCCAATCCTCTTTTTGGTGAACCCCTTTAATATAAAACTAGTGCCAACAATTCATAAATGATTCATTGAGCCAAGATGACTAATTAATACTAATATAATAAAAAATATACATTAAAAAAACCTGTCTATTCTGCATTTTTTTTCAATTCCGGTGCTTCTGCATGCTTTACGTAATTGACCGGATCAAATAGATATCCCTTCAACACAAAATATGTCATAAAAAAAATCTCAAAAACCCAACCAAGCACGAAAGCCATTATTAAATTTTTACTAAAGAAATTTGAAGGTATTTTTACTTTGAAGAGCAAAGGGTTCTGAAAATATGACAAAAATAGCAAACTAATAATCAGCAATAAGCATGAGGAAAAAGGAAAGAAAAACAAGATCGTGACAAGAAAAAGAAAACATTACAACTACTGGATTTACCAGAGTTTGGATCACTAGTTTACTGAAGATGAACAGGATGCCGATATAACTAATGAAATGCGTATGTACTTTATAGAATGATAATCGGGACTTGATATAAATGAGCTCTTGATAGAATTGAAGGCACTAATGTTTTTAATGTACCAAGCAAGCTTTAATCTACTACCAGGCTACAAATGAGTAGAAAGCAAGCAGCAAAGCAAATTCCGAGCAAGTCACCAATTTTCACATTCGCGCTGGCGACTTGGCTCGTTCGCATATTTCTACTCAGCAGTTCGTAAATGCAAAAAACTAAAACAACAGTACTATTCAGCAGCAGGATCAGTACAAGTAATAACTTAACATCGTTTTTTTTCTGCATTGAATTGATTTAGGTATTCAAAACCACTCGACCATACACTTTGGGTATAAACCTTTATCTGTAGCAACAGAAGACAGGCCTTGAAGTTCCTTCTGAACCTTGCGTCTCTCATAGAACACCGAGCACGCAAGTGAGGTGCACTTGACCCCACCTTCCACCAGCCAGTCACCACCTCCACAATGTCGGCATATCTGCAAAAGTATCTGATAGTCTCAATTAATCCAATGTTTCAGTTGAGAACTAACTAAGTTTTGCAATCCACGAATTCATGCCATATAACATTTGCTAAATGAGGATAAAATAATCGTAGTAGTAATCTCCCAAAATAATTTGAGAAGACATCAGTCCAAGGATAGCAATTGAAAATCCTTAAGTATCCTATATATCTCACATTCCAATAAATGATGCTAGGAAAATTATAGCCGACATGAAGCATTGACAAGGATCTGGCGCGTTTAACAATAAACACCAACAATGTACAATGCATGAGAGAATAGTAGTAATACTTAGTAATACTTACAGCAGCAAGATGTTGCATCTCCCTCTCCAATTTTGAAGTTCTTCCAATAAGAGCTGCAGCAATAGCAGTTTCTTTCCCTGCACATTGATCACATATATGTGTGGATGCCCGTACTAACTCACCGCACAAAAAACAATGTTTTGACAGATAGTAATAGTCAATTCTGGTTTTTTGAGGATTCTGAACAGATAATGGTCGCTTAGCAAAACCTTCCCTGGAAGGGCGAGGTATTTGAGAAAACCACTGGTTTAAGTCAGCACCAACCAGTCCAAATACTCTCTGCAATGCTGGAATTATTTGTTTATTGATGTAATATAAATTGTTTAATCTATATGGTGAATCAACAGCCAAAAGGTCCAACGGGTCCACAACCATATCAACCAAGCGGGCACCAGGCTCTGCATTGATCACAACATAAGGAACTCGCTCTGCATATCGTGGTTCTGCCCGGGGATCAACTCTCATTGCTTTAGTAGCTACAATCGCTGCTGGTGGCAGTGATGAAGATGACCTTGTACTGTAGGTACCCAAGCGAACCTCCTTTGCAAAAACAAAATCTTGAAGTGAAACCCTGCCTGATAGAATTCGTGCCCACTGCCGCTGCAGATATTCTTTAACCTGTACAAGGAATATGGACACTTAAAATCCAAAGAAAAAGAAAACATAACTAATAATAAAAGAGGACAAGATCAGCTGTAGCAAAGAAAAAAGCTTCATAGAAGTCAAAATATGAAAAAATATGCCTAGATAGGGCTACCGCACATGACTCCATAGTCATGATGATATTATGGAGGAATGTCTTTTTCAAAATAATTTTTGCTTCTCACTTTGGGCAATTAGCAGTAATTTTTCTGTGGACTTCCGGAAATCTGACAAATGTAGCTTGGCAAGGAAGCACATAGTACTGAATAAAGCCATTCACTAACAAAGTTTTAGATCATTATGAAGATGAATAAAGACATATGCACAAAATGCAGGTGTTCACACCTCAGAGATATCCTTATGTTCAAAAAAGAGCCTTAAGGATTGCTCCATTATTTTGGCAACAGCATCACAACTGTCCCTTCGAACTGTCTCAATACCTTTGGCATCAAATATAGGTTTAACCTGATCAGCACTTTCATAACTGTATCCAACATAGCGTTTCTTGGTGAGGAGGAAGCACGAATGATATACTTTCTCCAATTTCAATGTGACTGGATTTGGGTTCATTGCAGTTACTGCAGATGCTATCTCTTGGCCAATTTTGAAAGATTCTTTGATAGAGCGTCCCCTGAGAAGGACGAACATGCTGCATAAAGCGAACATAAAAAATTAGAAGTAAAGGGAAAAAACAGAGTTAAATCATAAATTAAAAACCATTTCTAAAAATTCAGTCTTTCTAAAAACTTTTGCAGCACCAGTCAGTTTAACCATTCAGAGAATTGTGCTTATGTGTTCCTGTGCAATTGGATCCTTTAAATGTTAGTAGCTGACATGGAAATCATGTTCTGAGAATAAATTCAATTGAATTTCAAAATTATGACAATGATTACATTAAGAAAGTGGTGGTGTGAAGAAACTAAACCACAAGTTAGTTACATAATAGTACAGTACCCATCCAACCATCTAACATAGTTTCAGCTCAAAATGAATACCGAGGAAGTAACAGTTATCACTGAAGTCAGGCAAGCCTAAACTTAAACTGTCTAGGTAAGTGCAAATAACATGCAAGACACCACACAAGTTGCAACGATACAAGCACACTTGCAGCATCTAACTTCTTAAACCTGCCATCAACAATTTCATTTTAAGCCATAGTTAGGATAGAAAATTTTCAGCAAAGTGAAGCTGATAGAAATATCCAGTTCAAAAATCTGACTCGCTAGAATTTAACAGTTTTTTTTTATCATGCCATATTTCTCAGACAGCATCATTCAGGAATGACTAAAAAAGATCTTATTAATGTCAATTGGATCAGAGATTTGCTTTTGTATTACAAGGCCAATCACTAAACCGTAAAAGGAATGAGATACCTGTCAGTATCACCATAGACAACTCTAGCTTTCCACTTATCATTTGCATTTACTAAGGAAATAGCGTTTTCCAGTGTGCTACGTCCACATTGGACTATACTATCAGCAAGCTCTGCACAAGGCATACGACCACTAAACCCAGCAGCAGTATAACCATAAGTTACATTTGCAATCAGCTTTAAAGCAAGTTGTCTTGCATTAAATATCTGAAACAGATCAACGTGCAAAAGTTAGAAATGCACACCATGACAGAAATTGGTTTAGATGTCAGAAAAGCAATTCATCCAGTCCAGGGCATATATAGCAGTGAGAAGATTTCCTGCAACAACCACTAAATGCTAAATTTGCACTGAGCAATAAATAATATAACCTCATGCGGGTACTTGCATGCTCAAATAAAAAAAATTAAAAATAAAGATGTGGATGATAGGACCTGCTAAGACAATCCAGCAATAATTGATCACTTTTTGGACAAGTATAATACCCTACACATTATCCACTTCAGGATACTGCATATTAAACTTATTTACAGCCAAGTAAAAATAACAAAATTCAAAATCTCAAAAATTTCACATAAGAAAATGAAAAAAGTAGAAAAACCATGTAAATTCAAGCAGGAAAAAACTCAGAATACTTGAGTTTGCTTCTAATAGGAATTTGATCCCAGTCATACCCTGCATAGGACTTGCTGTGCTGGAGCCAATTTCTTCATTGCTTGTTTCACCATGACTCTGGTTGATAGGATTTCTTCCAGTAACCTAGGTAGTATGCCCTGACGAATCTGTTAAGCATATGACATGAAAGTAAGATTCCCACTTTTTTTAACCATCATGTTGGGAAAGGAAGAGAAAGCACAAAACGGTCCATGAGGGAAACCAAATCTGAAATAAAGAATGAGGATAAAAAGAATTTGTTACGGTACCAAGGCTAAAACATTAAAGCTACAAAGACTAGCAATCTCTTGCAAGCCTTAGATTAGGATCTAGTCACAGGACGATTCTACTTGGGTTCTTTTTTTCTTTATGGAAACCTATGGTGAGAGGAGTGGTGGAAGGGTAGAACTAATCAAAGGGGCCACATACCTTGGAGCTTGAACGAAAAAAAAGATGCATATCTAAAGTTGATAAACTTTTCTGATTGACTTTCTCATTATGTTCAGCTGTTTGAATAACCAAGCTAGGCTGATATTTTAGATGATAAATGATAATAGGAATTTTAATCCCTTTATTATAGGGCTTGAATAAGAAATAAAAGGCATAATCCTAATAAAATTCTATAATGTTTTGTAGGATAATTTTGCAATATGATTAACTAGTATCATCTTCATTGTTTCCTTAATTTATGGGCCCATGGTTGCAGCCTTGATTCTTGTCATCCTTATAGATTTTGATTTACCCTATCATCCTTCCTTCCCTTGTGAGCTTGATCTCTCATGATTCCACTTAAATGCTTGCCCCAAAATGTGTCTATGCCAACAACCCCGGCCTCAATCATGAGCTTGTCCTCAAACTCAAATTTGGGTAAAGTTGGTGAAATCAATTCAAGGGTTCCAAAGTGACCTCAGCAGGTGGTATAGCATCCCACTGAACCAAAATTTCTAAGGCACCATGATTGAGGAAAGAGTGGAGAATGTGGAGAGAAATAGGCTTCACACATCTTTTCATTAAGGCTAATAGTGGTAGTATTGCAAAAGGTAGCTCACCAATGAACTTGAGAGAAACATGGAAGACATCATGTATGCAACTATTGAGAGGAAGCTCTAGCTGATAGGCAACCTACTCAATGTGGCAGAAAATCCTATAGGGCACATAAAAACATTGTGTCAATTTATGATGTCAATGGCATGGTAGATAGAGCTTTTTGTGTGGGTTCAACCTCAACAAAACCAAGGTTGAAGGACAACTCCCTATTTGCCCCATTATACTACCCCTTCATTTGAACAAGGTTTTAGTGAAGCCAACTGTAAACCCCATCAAAATCTAGTCAAACTGTTGTAAGATGTCCTCCATTGCTCTCAACTTCGTTGTAACCCTTAGTATAAGAGAGAAGGCATATGGGGGCCCTCCCATAAACCACCTGAAATGAAATAGCATTTAAGATAGTGATCCTCTACAAAGCATCTTTAGTACATATCAAAGATCCAAATGACCACCTTGGTTTGCCCATCTAATTGCGGATGTGCAAATGAGAGATTGAGCTTGAACCTATTGAGTCGAAACAACTCTAACCAAAATTTACTTGCGAACACAAGATTACAATCACTACTAATGGACTCAAAGAGACCATGAAATTCATCTAATAACTCATCCATCAAAGGAATTGGAAAGTTGTCCTTCACCATTTTTGCATTAAACTCCCTGTAGTCTACACAAAAACACCATAATCCATATTATTCCTTTTACCAATAAAACTACCAAGGGAAAAGGGGATTGACTAGGATGAATGATTCCTTTATTAAGCATGTCTTCACATGACTCGTTCCCGACAAGAAGGGAATGCAGTGGTCTTCTACGAGCTAGTGACAGTCCTTCTAATTCCCGAAACAAATCCTAATACTACACCAATAACTTCTCTAACACCAGATGAGAACTTGTCGAATACTAAATTGAGAACACTTTAGGCATGAATTTCATACTTTCCCCTACCATTTCACCCTTTTATCATTGAGCCAAAGGACGTTGTCAAGGAGGAAAAATCCCACACAATTGTATCCAATGTGGGCTGCCAATTCACACCTAACACAACATCAAAATCATCCAATGATATCATATAAAAATCAACACAAAAAGAGTCAAAGGGAACTTGTAAGCACACCCCTTCACACATGTCGGGACTTGGAATTTCTTCACCATGTGCTACAAAGACTTGAAGTCTTGATTGTTTTGGTAAGGAAGACCAAGCTAATGCACTACTCCTTCACTTACAAAATTATGAATGCTTCCATAATCCACTAAACCAAAACCTATCGCCCTTGTATCCATGCCTTAATATGCATACTTTGTGCGTTTAACTTATAATTGCATGGAAAGAGACCTCAGTCTCTAAGGCAACATAACTTTATCCTCATCTTCACCTTGTTTGAAGTCTGCTACTTCCAATAAAAAAAGACATTTGCCTTTGTGGCCACTAGCGTATGCCTCATCGCAATTGTAACGCAACCCTTGGCCCTTGTTTTTGCCATTTCAACTTGATTTAGACATTTGATAAAGGCTGGTTGGTGCACCTCCTACTAACTCCATATTGTTGTTCTACCTTAGTCCTCTCTGACTTCCCGTGATAGTCTGAGTTTGTCTCAATGCTATCCAGTTATAACCTTGGTGTGCCCCTTTATTGAGTTTTAGCTTCCTCTTGAACGCTCTAGCAAGGCTCATGGCTAAAATCAAATTTATAGGGCGATAAATTTCCACATCGAGGGAGATGGATTGAAACAATCCCACTATGAAAATATCCACCTGCTGATCCACGTGCATCCTATTGGCCTGCAAAAGCCAACTCTAAAATTTGCTCATGTATCTTTCTCAGACCATGTTTGCTAAAGGTTGATGAATTCTCCAAAGGGAATGCTTCACATTGATGGTCCAAAACGAAGATGGCACAATTCCTTGAAGGGAGGCCATGAGTAGAAGACCATAATCAAGAATGGAGAAAGGAGTGAAAAGATGCAACTTTTACATATGCCTCAATGAAAAAGGAGACACAGTGACGAACCACGAGTACCCAAAGAAACCAAATCAAGGCCAGATGATGTTTATAAAGGATAAATAATAGTTCAATCAGCCACATAGATAACAAGTTAACATGTAAGAGAAACGAAAAAAATAGTAGTTCAATTGAGCATATAAGCTAATATTAAAGCTTTTACGTTTGCAATCTTATTCACTAAGATATATGAAAAATGATTGATGTGTTTGCCAAAAATTTTTTATAAGAAAATTTTCAAAGGTGGTAAAATAGGGAAAAAGACAAATGAAAATACATTGATAGTACTTACTTCAGCCGGAACGTACAACACTCCATTGGGAGTAATCAACATTTTGTCTTTCAAGTTGTGCACAACATTTGGATCTGGTGAAAATGAAGAAACCCCTAGAGTATCTACCTTTGAAGGTGAAATATTTCCAAGACAAGTACAAAAACAAAGGTTGTAGGCAATAATCATTGAGGGATAAAGAGACTGAAAGTCAAGGACAACAACTGGATCTGCATAAAAACCAGATTCCGGCTCCATCACAAGTGGCAAACACTCCATTGCTGGTTGAGAAGCAACCTGTATAACAGACGGACAATTTGATGTTCAGAACCAGAGACTCTCATCATTTCATGAAAACTGTGAAGGTCATCAGCAGCCACAATGCAACATGATCCTCCCCTTACCAGCTCCCAAAATTATGCGGAAAAAATTTAGGATATATAAAATAAGTTTGGATCTTGTGTGAGTTTATCTATGCAGGGTGAATGGTTAACTCAAACTATTGTACAGATGCTTAAGGTAAATGCAAATACGGTCACTGCTTTGATGCCAAGAAAAGTTTGTAAAGTATTGCAAGAAAAGAAAAAGGCAGAATGAAGAATCATTAAGAAGAATTTGCTACGGACAAACCCACAGCAAATAACTTGGCTACAAAAAATTTGACCATTTTTTAAAATTTAGTGGCCTCCAATACTTCCCAGTAATAGACACAAAGAAGATAAAACAAGTACAAATAAAATCGATACAAGTATAAGGAACCTAAATGATATAAAAACACAAATCTAGAAAGCAAGACTTGGGATAATCATAACCTGTTGATTCCCCGGAGAAATGGCCAGATAGTTTTGAGTATGTGCCAATCTTAGAAGCATGGATTCGACACGGTATTGTGAACCTCGAGAGATAACTGAAAAGAAGTCAATGCCAAATATGCGAGCAAGTTCTGATGTCCGATTGATCTGAAAAAGCATGCACATCATAATCATGTGAAAGTTCATAGATTTAGTTGTTTGAAACCAAACCATCTTTGTCAGTACATTCATATATTTATCTAGCACTACATCCTTTCAATAGTTCAAAAATATTAAGTTATAAAGACATTCCTTAACATTGAAAGGGTTGATTTTTAATATACTTTGATTAATTGCAGACAAGCAATAGATAACAAGTTGACCTATTGCATCTAAGAGAAATAAAAGAAGGCATTCTTTTCCAAGTTACAGTGAAATACTTACTAGGAGCCTACCAACAATGTTTTAATCTCATGAAACCATTCTTAATATCTTATTCAACATCATAAGCAATATATGAATAATAACCAAACGTCATCTAGAAAACAACAATATTGAAACATACAGATTTAGCCTATGTTATTTTATATCACTAGAAACTGCGTTATTAAGCTAATAAAAGCTTCATGGACGTAGTTAATCTATTATGGAAAATGAAAAGAACAATAAAAAATTAACAACAATGTTGTAGCAAATACAAAATGTCAATGGGATGAGAATTCAGAATGGTACTCTACCATATCAAGTTGATTCATGATCTCAAGGTTTAGTTTTGCTCTTTCTATCACATATCCAATACATTTATATCTTGCTCTCCCATGACCACTACGGAACCAATTTGTTAAAACCTTGTAGGGAATAGAGGGAATTTTTCGTCTTAAAACAGCTTCGCCCACAGCTTCAGCAGTATACATATTAAGTTTAACTTCTCCACGCATGAGCCGCCATACATTGAGGATGATTCTGCCACCAACATGGATACCACTAGCATGAGTCCGACCCCACTCATCCTCAACTATTGCATCTTCTGAAAGAGCAAGGTCAGCAACCAAATTCTCTTGCAAAATGGTATCCATTTTGGAAGTTTTCGTCTTGGTAGGGCCTCTGTTACTTTTCATTGGTACCCGAGAAATGTCATTAAGTAAGCCAATACCAAGATGGCCAGCCCTCTCAGCCAAAAAGCCAAGTGAACCACCTTGTATATCCCAACCCATGATGATGTCAGGATCCAATGAACCAACGACTGTTATAAAATGGTCAAACAGTTCCTTCTCTTCAGAGAAAAAGAGTATCTTTTTTGCAGAAATTCCATCAAAACTCCTGCATACAAACAATTTATATGAATGGTAAGACATATTTGTTGTAGAAACGATTTTTTTTTACATGATGTAGAATCACAGGTGAAAAAAGGGATTTATCTTGTCACAAGAAAAAGGATGAGAACTGTCCAATCTAGATTTCGTTAGTCATGTTCAGCAAAAACAAAGTTTTGACCAATGAGATCTAAACTATGCAAACAATCAAACTATGCAAACAATCAAAGGTTCACACACACCAAACCCAAATAATCAACCAACATTCACATTTCAAAACAACATAAGAACACTAACCCAAAAATCAGTTTTCCATAGACTAATAGTAACAACTTTGCAAATCTTACTATTCAACAATCCATGTACATAAAAAGAAGAAAAGACCAGGAGATAATAGCAAATTCCTACTAATCATATACCTTAAAGCAGTTAAAGACAAATGTTAAGCAAAGGGAAAAGATTTCTCTCTGAATGCAGATAGTCGTTTATATGTAATAAAAACAAAATAGATAGCAAACGAACAAATTCCAATACCTGTGATCAGCATCAGTATTACTGTACAAAAGTATGTAATGCTCAAAAGTAACATCATTATCGTGTTGAAAAGCAAGAGCTAAAACGTTGATGGAATCAAAGCAAGGATCTGGCCGAAGGTCTCCTCTAGAATTCGCATGCACCTATCAATAAGTGTAGCATAAGGAAGCTTCATAGGATTATTTTCTTTTTCAGTTAAAACCAATAAAACATGCACCACCAGGTATCATCAAGTATTAAGTTCTAAATAACATGTCAAAGGGCATGCTACTAAAGGGACATGAAAAATACAAACACAAAGAACAAAAAAATGGAGAAAGCATTTCCATGACGTTAGTATTACCTCCACACTTAACAATGTTAGTTGTTGTCCTGCACCAACACTGGCAGGATCTCGAAATCCGATTTGACTCAAGGGAGTAGGCCTTGATCTCTGCTCTGGCCCCGAAATATGAGACATATCTACAATTTCGTGAGCACATAAATTTCGTGGTACAACATTTCCTTCATTTTGCAACATTTTTTTAGTCCTATCACTGCTATCGTCAAATCCTACATCATGATCATCATTTCCCCGTTGAATTTCATCAACAGTAGGCATCAAATGTGATGCAGAACCTGGTTTAGTTGAGGCCTTGTTGCCAACTATGGGTGATGAATTATGTAATCCAATCTCAAAAGGGCCTGCAAAATGTTCAATGTTGAGAAAGACTTCTAAACTTTCATGCCCATTGGACTAACAAAACAAGTTACCTTTCATCAGCGCAGGCTTAACTAATGCCTCTTTAGGCTCTCGAGAAGCATCTGAACAACCAGAACCAAAAAGTTCAAATGATGTATAAAAGTAATTTGTGTAGACTAATAAAATTCCCACTAACTCATTCCTTACCTTGTAAAAATGATCTATATACACAATCTGCCAAAGGGGGTGAAAAGACTGGTGTCAAAAGATACAAAACTGAACCATCATTTTGAACGTGAGTTGGAACACCTATGTTAGCTTCTTGCAGAGTTTTGGACTCGTCATTCCAAAAGTGCTTTTCAATTGCATTTTTCCCTAGGCCGTACTCTCCAAAAAATGGAAGAAGATGATCTGAAATACTTCCTTTAACTAATAACATATACAAAACAAATGAAAAAAAAGGAAGTAGATTAGCAATATTTCCAATAAGGAAATCAACAAAATCTAGAAGCATACATACATAGGATCCAAGGCTTTTTTCTATAAAAACTCTCAGTCGTAGACTACAAGAGGCTATTAGTTTGACCAAGGAAATCAACAAAATCTAAAGGCATATTTACATAGCATCCAAGGCTTTTTTCTATAAAAACTCTCAGTCGTAGACTACAGGAGACTATTAGTTTGATGAACTAAAATTCTACCCATATATCAGAGAGGAAGTGAATGCTAAAGGGTCTAATAAGAATGTGAAAAGTGCAACCTGACATGTCATCTTTATTGTCCTCATTGACAAGAGAAGGGTAGGAGGATACAGCAGGTGGCGATGAAGCATTTTCACAAGCAACACCTTTCCAATCTGCCACAGGGGGGTTTTTGAGAGTCAAGCCAATAGTGTCTGGAGAAGGTGAGTTGTCAGCTATGTGCAAATCAGAATCTGCTCGCTCTTTTGAAGAACAAGAGATCTGGGACTGAATGACACAACCTTCCAAATAGTTTATTTGTGATTTGGAAGCTGGTAGAACATTGTTGGGATAATGAACATGCTTATTACCATGTCTACCTAAATCCAATTGTTTAAGCAAAAGACCATTATCTTCTTCTCCTCCTCCTCCTGAATTAACTTTACTAACCCTAAGATGCCCATAATCCTCCTCAACTACATGTCGACATCGTTTAATCCTCATCAAGTCCCGCAAAGAGCATCCACCTAAAGAATTTGATTCAAATATATCCATTTTTGGATGTGTCATCAAGGCATCAGAAAGTTTCCTCTCAACATTTTTTACGCTTGTATCAACACAACATTTATTTTCACAAACTTCCATATCAGTAACGTGGGGCCTCTCGGTTTCTAACTCATCATTAACCTCTTTAGTCGTGTTGAATGGTAAAGAACCCCATAATGACTCCTTCCCTTTGTTCTTCTTGGTAAACCTTGTGCCAGGATTCTTCCATGCCCTCTGTGGTGTACAACTTTGGTAGTCATCTTTCATCTCTATCACAGATGAAGGAGACAAGTGCTTGAGATCCACCTGAGCGGTCTGCTTGTCAGATGATGTTGGAGAACAATGGCTAAAATTAGAAGAATCCGAAGTTTTTGTCTGAAATCTCTCAAAGTCAACAATTTCCTCAACTGAATCAAGAATATCCTGGCATTCTCTTTGGGATTCACTCTCATAATCCATGTTAGCCTTTTCCAGCACTTTATCCAAGCTTCTTGCAGGTAACAAGGGACTCAGAATGGTTTCGCAAACAAGTTCATCATCCGAATGCATCTCCTCAGCAGTTTGGTAAGTGGCAAGCCATTTTAAAAGGCCCAAGGCTTCTGTATCTGCAACCTGAAAACAAACCATTTTTAATAACATATTATGCCCCCTTCATTACAATTTCATGCTAACGTTAAACAAAGTCTCTCCTTTCTATTACATAGCTAGCAGATGTTCTATACTCGTTTGTCAAGTGATGAAGGATTATCCATGTACTTAGTCCTTATGCCATTTGGCAATACTCATCACATGGATATTAACAATGAAAATAATTTTATATCATTCCCTTTGTTGAAATTGATCACAGTAGCAATTTAGATTGTAATGAATGTTGGAGATGCTTCTCTGCCAAATTCATTTGATTATAGCAGCCAATGAAAACCTAATAGGAAGCTGACTAGCACACCAAAATTTTAGGTTCCACTTAGAAAGATGAAGGAAAAATAGATATCCTAATAAAAATGGCTTTCATTTAGTTTAATATGAAATTCAAATAACTACCTCTGGATCTCGATTTCCAACTCTATCACATGACGGCATTTCACCTCGAGACAATGGCATATTATGTGCATCCTTGATTTCCAAATATGCAGAACTAACAGCATCTTGTACAGAACAATTCACCGATTCTACACCATCACCTTTGCAAATGAGATTTTCACATTTGACACCATTTTCTTTGTTAGAGGAAGTTGTCAATGAAACCAGAGCTTCCAAATTATTCGGAGTTGAAAATTCATTGTCTACCAATTTGCTACACCAATGTTTAATTTTCCTATCAAATTCAAGGTCATGTGACAAAGTTTTCAAAACATCTAAAGGGTGTGGTTTGCTTGGATCAGGAAGCATAACTGATCCATGTATGCCAGTTCTTTCAAACTCCTCCTGCATCAAAATACAATGGTTAACAGGGGATAACTAGCAAAAATATTGTCATTCTTATAATAGTCACAAAGAAGAAGTGCTGAAAGAGCAAACCTCCCAAATTGGTACAAGTGATTGCACCATTTTCACATCAGAATGTCCTCGTGAGAGAGATGTGAACACTTTCAATTGTTGATTTAGAATGTCTGCAAATTAAAAATAGGCGATCAGGTTGATGAAAATCATGAATATATATAATTCATACACAAAAGGGTAGTAACGCAAACCATCAACAATAGCATCTCCCTCGAGTTCACAAACACTTTGACGCTGAAAAAGGAAAGTTTCATCAAATTCACCAGAACTGCGCCACATCCAGTCACTTGGAATGGTAGAAGATGTCCAAAATGGGAGACCCAAACCCTCAAAACCACCCAAGTCTGCCTAATATGAATGGGCCACAATGTCATAGAGCATCAGGAACAAACTAAAGAATTTTTCAGTGTACTGGTACTTCAACATGCCTAATTGACACAAAAGGCATACAAATATGACCTGAATATCAGAAGAAAATGGCAGTGGCTTGTCCAAATCCTGCCCATATGGATCACTGGATGTAAACATTCTTGGAGTAAAATTACTTGGAACAGGATTACGAAATTTAATTTTTGATAAATGTACATGACCCATTCCAGATAAGTTGTAATCAACCTACAAAAAAGAGAAGGTGTGAGTTTACAAATGAATATAGATGCAAAGTCACAAGACAATGATGTCCAAGCACGCCCAAAAAACTTCACGGAGCATACAAGACACAACTAAGCAAGGCCAAGCAATAAAAAATCAACATCGATAATTAATGATGATCCAAGTAAAATACGCAAGTCAATGTGAAGACACCAATAATTAGATACTTCATAACAAAAAAGTGGAGCATACAACAACAAATACTTAAGGCCCACAAAGTAATGGAAGTCAATATCCAGCCTAAGAACAAAGTAATGGAAGTCAATATCCAGCCTAAGAAAGACTTGAGTACTGAAGGTCTGAACCAACAATGTAATTGAAAGTGCAACCAATAGAGTTAAATCCATAGTTAGAACTGGAAGCGTTATAGTTGTTTGAAACAACTTTTTCAGTTTTAGAAATGGTCAAGCATTTAACGAGAGATACAGATGGATAGAACGAGATGGTTAGAAGAATTGTCACCATGATTATAAGGAAAGGTATGTTTAATGCATGCTAAAACCTGATTCAACAATTTTAAAGTTTGGGACGTAGCTCCCGTGACCAAGATGAAACAATTTAAAAAGACAGTAACATGGTGCTTAAATGGGTTTGGAACAACTAAACAATGTGGCAAAAGAAAATTATCAACTTAGCTACAAGTTTAAGAAACAATGAGTCCCAGCCAATAATTCACAGGTCAGTACTATTTTACCATAAACTGAAGTATAAAAGGAATATGAGATTCGTGAGGCTGCACGCTTCTCTCAAGCACTGCACCACTCTAAACAAGAAACAGCAAGCATGATCAAAATCAACCTCATTATATGATTATCACAACAAGATTGTATTATTGTAAGTTTTGAATAATTTATCCTAGTAGATGCATCTGTTTGATAAAAATTGGAAGCATCTTTGGCATTTAATATCAGGTTGATAAATTTAGAGAATTGCTTTTCACTATGAATTGAAGTGCAGAGCTATTTTTTGCAGGTTATAGGACTTTCTTCATATAAGCCGTACCAAAAGAAGATTGGCAGCACGCAACACATCATGTGGGTAATAACTACAATTATGTCAAGGAGTTCCAAAATGTAATAAAAAATTTGAAAATATGAAACAGTAGCAGAGGCAAACTGTTTGGATACAGGTATATTTTGACAAACAACTCCTCTGATGGATGGTAACCATAAAATTTCCTTGCCCGCACAAGACTACACCCATGTACATGTTGTCTTTTCAAGCCAGCACTACCTTTAAGCTGTAAATTCATAACAGTTGCATGTCCAAATCATATGAACGGTGTCAGTTACGCGAACTGAAACCGCCAGATAAAATTACAAAGGCAACTCAAAAGTAGAATTAATAAAGTATACCTTTAAGGCTTTTTCAAGAGAAACAGCTAATGAATTTGTGTAGGCATCACCTGCATAATTTGAACTAGTTAAAGCATCAATTTAACATCTCAGGAATAATTCTATCAAACACTAAAGAAAGATTGCAACTTATTCCTGAAAGCAATACCTTCCCGATTTGAATTTAATGGCATATCTGAACACGGAACATATAAATAGGGAAAAGCCTACAAGCAAGGAAAAAAGAACAATTACGGAACTCATGACAGGAAAAGTTCAAAACTAATTAACAATGCGTTCCATAACAGAACTACAACACAGTGAATTAAACTCCATAAAATCTAGGGCCCATTATTCTCCTGCCATTCACAGACTTATCCAAGTTTGACTCATCACAAATTCGACTCCAAACACTTAAAAAAACAGTAAAGCGTGAAAGAGATACCGAAAATGCATACAGATGAATAAAAACTATCTAGTACCATTCCGTGGTTAAAAGAAAGAAGTAAACCTTACCCGATGCACGTCCAAGCAAGTCTTCTGAACAGTAAAGCGTGAAAGAGATACTGAAAATGCATACAGATGAATAAAAACTATCTAGTGCCATTTCGTGGTTAAAAGAAAGAAGTAAACCTTACCCGATGAACGTGCAAGCAAGTCTTCTGACCAGCAGGCGTCGATCCATAAATCCTAATCACCGGCACCTCATTCACTTTGGCACCTTCAATTTTGCCACTAACTCAATCTCAGATACACCATTAATACAACAGTGACGATATCTTTCGGGCAGCCAACAAATCCACGGAAGCTAAAACACCTAATATATAGAACTAAGGAAACAACACGTACTTCCAAAGGCAAAGATCATATAAAAATGTTGGTTTGGCAGGAGTAACAATAGCAGTACCTTGGAAGCTACTGTAACAGACATCGAGTCCGGGGATCGGCGGCGCCATCCAATAGTCGATAGAAACGATTCGAACACTAAAAACCTTGGAATCCGCCATAGATTATTATAAACGAATCACATGAAAAAAAGAAGAGGAGGAAATTGGAAATGAAACGAGTAGGGTCTCTATTTGGCGCCACGATGAAGGTTTGATTTAGTTTTATACAGAAAGCTGGAGGATTGCCGAAGAAGCGTCACATTCAATTTTTTGTTATTTTTATTTAATTTATAGACTATTGTTTGTTTTTGTAATTTCGAGACTTTGGAGCAAAGAAATAGATACCATACTAGCCAAATATATATATATATATATATATATATATATATATATTAATATTGCATCGGCCTAAGCGATCTTTCCAACTGGTATCAACGGATACTCAAAAATAAATACTGGTAAATGTCGGTCCTAATTTCCAAAATTTGAAAAATATGAAACTAAAATAAAAATAAATTCTTCTGCTATCCAATTCCAACCCTAGTGGCCCCTCTTACGACCCAGACTCCCAGTCCCCATTTTTTCAAAACGTTTTCACTCCTCTTCGCCTTTAGCTCTTCACTTTTCAATTCTTTAAATCGTCGTTATCCATCTTCGTCATCAGTCTTCAGTCTTCAAATCATTGTCATCGTGCGCCTCCTTCGTGGACCTGTTTATGTGCTGCTCCAGTTTGGAACTTAGGATACATAATTTGTGTGGTGTGTTGTGGTGAATTTGTGACATTAGAGTAGTGTATTGTGGTTGGGGTGGTGTGGTGTCTCGTCTGGTGCGTGTGAGTATGCTGTGGCCTTGTGTAGTTATGTAGTGGCCTGTGAGTGGTGTGGCTTGGCTTGGCTTGTGGATTATGGTCTGTTTTTATGAGGGTGTGCTACTGGTGTTGGGGTGTGTGGGTCCAGTCTGCTCTGGTGCGTGTAGGAGGACGTGGTTATGCTGGTTTGGTGCATGTGTGCCTAGTCTAGGCTAGTAGTGGTGCATGTGGATGGTGACTGGTGCGGCCTTGTGTGATCTGGTCTAGCGTGAGTGGTCTGGTCGGTTGAGTTCAATATACAAGGTTGATTAATAAAAATTAATGGAAGGATTGTTAAGTTATGACTTTTTATTAGATAAACTTTTTTTGTTTTCTCAATTCTACTTTAGAATTGAATAGTTTCAATTAAGAGAATTGAATCAATTAATTGATGTTTAGAAAATTCATCGATCACAATTTGCAAATCATAATCTTTTTCTTTTATTTTTCTTACTTTGGAACATTAATAATTAATCATTTTTATTACTAATTTTGATTATACGTACTTTTCATTGGATAATTAAATATAAGGTAACTTAATTTTTCTATCATTATATTAAACATTAGGTAATTTAATTTTTATAATTATATTAAACCGAAATTAACTTAATTTTTTTCTTGATTACATTAAATAATTTCTAAGATTTGTTATGAGTATACTCAATTCATAAGTTTAACCATTAAACAAATCTTCATATTCATAATGTGAAATTGCAAATATTTAAACAAATCTTAATATTCATGTCTTGTAGATATTGGGAAATAGGAAGATGTGTTTAAAATCACAACATTTGTTTGATTTAATATTATGAATCTTTTTTGGGAAAAATTTTATTGTTACCATGAAGTTATCTTCATTTGTAGCTTTTTGTGATGTTTTTTATTATGGACTTATCTATTTTATGGTTTTAGAAACATAAGTCATTATATTAATGATATTTATTTAAGTCTATTGACTATTGAGTCTTAGACTCTTTTTGAATTTCAGAATGATTCATTTAACATTTTAAAATGGCTATTCCACATTCAAATTGTTTCCTTTACATTATTAATTTAATGTTAATATGTCTATTTATTTTATTAATAAATGAAAGGAAGTTTAAGTATTCCTAATAATTCATTCGCTTCAAGTTTAGGGAGATTCGATAATCTAGCTTATGCTCATGCTAGATTGGTTCCTAGTGTTAGTTTATGCCCTTGCAGCTAATTTATTTTGGTTGTAATTTTATTTGTATGACATTATTATTATTCAATAAAAGGCATTCTTTATCTTTGTGTATTT
>JANQAP020000172.1:9681501-9693182 GCA_026874005.2 Erythroxylum coriaceum
TGTAGGTTCTGAGCGACGTTTATAAAGACTGGGACAAGACAACCGCAATGGCCAATGAAGTCTGAGTGTTGTTTTGAGAAAAATGTATTATGAGTTTGTTTTGGGCTTGTATCTGATGTGTATGACTTTTCAATTTTGTTGAAGGTTTGTAATAACCTTAATACATGTTGGTATTTGAATTTATGGTATGTAATATGATAGGCACAGTATGAATGATATGTTAAGAACTGTATGGTTGATTTGAGATTCTGAAATGCATGTGTAAAATATTTTTTTGTTGTTTGTATTGTCTTGTGTGGCATCCACATATCCTCCAGGGGGTATTATGTGGGTGTTACACCCCATCACCTTGTTGGAAGTTTGTGATCTCCTTAATAATTTTGGTGGTCTTCGTTAATAGGAAGTATTTATATAAGAAGGCTCGCACTAGTTGTTCCCATGTAGTAATGTTGGCGGGATTTAGTGAATGATACCAAGCTTTCGCTCTATCCCTAAGTGTAAAAGAAAACAGCCTAATCCTTACTGCGTCTTCCATCTGGTGATACCGAAAAGTATCACAAATCTCGAGAAAACTCACTATATGCACATTCAGATCTTCATTTGCAAGTCCGTAGAATTGGACGTTCTGTTGAAGCATGTTCAGGAGGGCTGGCTTGATTTCAAAGGAGATCGCTTGAACAAGCGGTCTAGCTACTCCTTGGTTCGTAGGATTGAATCCTGGCCTCATAAAATCCATGAGGGTCCTCTGTTGTTGCCTGCCAGGGTTAACTTCTTGATCCATGTTTCTTTGGAATTTTCGGCCATTTGTATTTTTTCGATTTTTTCTTCTTCTTGTCGCTGAGCTTTCCTAAGGGTTCTTTCTAAATGTGTTATGTCTAAATCGGACGTCTCAGTTGCGCGACTCGAACCCCTTATGACTCTTGTGTTCATACAAGAGTACGAATCCTAAGTAAAATGAATAAAAGAAAATAACAAACATAATGTCTTAAATTATAGAACTAAATTGCCTTCCCCGGCAACAGTGCCAAAAAATTATTTGCTCAAGGTTACACGCTTTAAGTTTCAATATTTTTAACCTTGGTAATTACCACAAGCACACGGGTCGTTCGCGAGTACCTAAGGTGTTGATCCTACGAGGAAGGGAACTAGTCCTAAGTCTAATGGCAGCTAAGTCACAAACCTAACAACTACTGCAAAAAAGTAATTCAATCAATAATCAAATACGAGAATTTAAATCACCAAAATAACAAACAGAAGCAAACTCACACAAATAATCCGAAATTCAACCTAGAAGTGACCAATTGAGAGAAAGGAGAATTTATTTGAAATTAAAGAAAATCTACCCAATTATGAAAATTCTGATTTAATAGGCCTAGATGATCCTATGGTGAATTACTCTCTCTCGAGTTATAATTCTTAACCCTAATTAATAATTCATAATTCAAATTATAGAAATTGTGATCTCTCAATCTGCAATTTGTCCAAAACCTAAATTAGTTCTAACGTTGTTTATTAACCTACCAGAATCTGTGCTCAATCTCTCGTTACACGACTCTACCAGTTTGATTAAATCCTCTACCTATCGATTTACCTAACTCTCATTAACCTAAATCGATGATTTTCACCGGCTCACCCTCTCAGTTTATTGCCCAGTTATGAAGAATTGAATTGAATTACAATAAATCAAAATAAAACACAATCAAATCAATTTTATTAATCTCAAGAATAAATAAACCCGAAGGTGAGTGTAGACAGAAAAAATAAACACTCAACGACAAATAATTATAATCAATCTCAAATTCCATACATCAATGAAATCGAAATAAAAACTAGAAGATACTGTCGGAATGGATCTCAGAGTCGCGATTGCGAGAAACCACCTGTTCCGGGAAGTACGTCGCGTTAAGCGTATCTCCGTGCCTCTCTTCGTTCGTCTCCTTCCTCGATCGATTAATCTCTAACTAGGTTTTCTCTCAGATTTTTGGCAGAATCTCACTCTTTTTGTAGCTCTTGGCTCTCTCTCTTCTCTCTTTTCTCCTCTCTAACTTCTATCACATCATATTCTATTTATATCTTCGGGCTCTAGGCCAAAGTCAGGGTCGAAATGGGCTAAAAATTCTTCCGAAACTTGAGTTTTTCTGTCAGCCCGACGCAGTGTACGATCGTGGCCCTACCTACTATGATCGTGGCTGGCACTTTTTCCTTTCTTTCACGATCGTGGCCTGAAGTGCACGATCGTGGCCTGACTTGACACTCTCTGTCACAATCATGGCTCTTGGTGCACGATCGTGGCCTGGATGCTTCTGGTTCTTCCTCTTCTATCACGATCGTGGCCTGTGTACACGATTGTGACCTATGCTTTTTGGCCCAAAAACTCTTTAACTCTTCCCGTTCTTTCCTGTTTACCCTGCAACACTAGCGAACACATCAAGGTACCTCAAAAATATAAAATTTAAGCTCAAAGATTCAAACTAACCCATAAGAACACTTAAACATGAAAACTAACCTAATTAAACCCTAAATGCATACTAAACACTTGAAATGACATTAAAATACTTTTCAAATCTAACCCTAAAACATAATACAAATCACAACTATCAAGGGGCATCAGGGACTGTCCTTGATTCCATCAGGAGGCATTGTCTTCTCATTAGTTTAGCTAGAAAGTTTCTAGTTTTGGGGAATTAAGGTTGAACAATCCCAAGTTAATTCCAAATCTTATCGAAAAACCAGAGTCTCTATGATCTTATTAGCTTTAATTTTGGATTAAATAAGTCCAAAATAAAAGGTTTATTGATGTTTTTATAGTCTCTGATTATCTGTTATTTGTTAACGAAATTAAGGAATGTTCCATACTATAATATTCATTTAGGGATGGAGTTAGAGCTAGAATGTGTTTTTTTTCTAGGTTTCCCCTTAAGGAGTTCCCTAAAGGGGGCTTTATCTATTAATTTATTTATAGGTGTAGGTGGGGTTTTAGTTGAGATTGGGAAAGGTTAAGTGCCTACTAGAAGTTAAGCAGACTTTATTTATATGATTTATAGAGCTAGTCTTTGGTGCTCTTATATAAGATTCTTCTATTGGAGGAAGGATTAGGAGCCACTAAGGGAACTCATGTAATAGAGTAGTAAAGGTATAGGGTGTAAAGGTTTTCTTATAAGCTAAACTAGTGTTTGGTGCCTTATTAAGGGTTATAGATATTAGTTGAGCAATTTATGAAGCTTCCCTCTATTGTTCGAGTGAGGTTATAGATCTAAGGCTTATAAACTAGATTTTGGAATTGAATGGAAGGGATTATATAGTTGTAGGATAGTTAGGGCCTGGAGTGTTATTTTTTTCATTTGAGGTGGATTATTATCATTATAATGGTTGTGTATAATGCCTTGTAAGTCTTGACTGGTTTTAAATGTTTTTCTATTAGCTTTTCATTGGTTTGTTTCGCAATTAGACTTAGATTTCATTTATTAGTAACTAGTATTATGTCTTCTCACTACTGGACATTTTCATAAGTTACATTCCTTACACAATTTCAGGAAGTTGGTTATCTATATCAACTTCAACACAAATCCTAACATCTAGTAGTTTGTTCATCCAAGAAAAAGGGTTCATGATCGATCTTTTTCACAAGTGTATAAAATCAATTGTAGCAAGTAAAAATCTAGAGTATTGATTGTAGAAGAACTGTAACTACTAAACTTATTAACCTTAGCGACTCAATGTAATTAAAGTAAATAAAATCTAAGAAAACAATTAATACAAGAATAATGAAAGCAAGTTATATTATTAAACATGAGGTGAATCTTCCTCCAAATTTTCCCCTAAGTACTTGATGCTAAACAAATATTGAAAAAATAACTAAAAGAAAAGTGGTTACCCAAAGCACCCAAAAGTTCTCTCTTGTTATCCCTAATAAGAGTATTTGTAGGCTAGGATTGCATAATTGACAGTGCGTCGTAACGCTAGTCAAAATAAACTAGACTACTACTATAGTAGTGGTGAGTCTAGGTTGATCCCACAAAGGGTGTGTGTAAAGTTGTTGAAATGAAATTAATCAAAATTTAGGTTTAGGGGGTATGGTTTTAGAAATAAGAAAATAAAATAAAGCTAAAATAACCAACAAAAGTAATGTAAAGAAAACATGTAAAAAAATGACAAAAGTGAGGAATTCGGTAAGTACCCAGTTCTTTAGTTCAATCTCTTCTGACACCCTGATTAAACATATTTTATTGATTTATTGTTCTCAAATCTCTCTTAGCAACTATTAATCGTGGGTTAATAATTAACTCAAGTTTTCCCTTAGGTAGTGTTTAATCAAGATACGATCATTAATTAAACCTAACTATTGAATAATCTAAGATACGATCACTATATTCAATTGGGTAGTATCATTATGAATTAGGAAAAGTGATTGATCAAGGCAATAACTACGTATGATGCGTCATTTAACCTAGGTTATGTTATCCATAATGATTACGACTTATTAGTCGCTACACATGAATTTTAACATAACAATTACGGATTATATCAAAATTCTAGCAATGGGTTTGCAGATAAACGATTCAATGAATGCATTAAAAATCATCTTTTCACAACACCCATTGGGTTCATACACAAATAACCGAACAATAATGAGAATACGATTATCCATACACAAAACCTAAATCAATTAACATAGGATAACACAATTAATTTCTAAGGAGATAAAGAAACAATAAAAATAGTGAAATACACCTAACCCGGGTTGTCTGCATCGATGTCACCTCTGAACTGGCATCGAGACATCTAGCCCTCCATGGGTCTCTCCCAAAAAAATGCTTTAGCCCCTATTGAATAATCCTAACCGAAACCCCTTTTTGCTACCGCGCCTCCTCTCTTCTGCACTACTGTTCTCTATTTTTTGAATTATTTTCTGGTCCTTTTTACTATCGCTGTTTGAAAACCTACTGTTATCCATTTAGTTATTAGTTAAACGTTTGTGTTTCCTCCTATTGTGCCTGCATTTTGCTTGCTCCCTCCTAACTGTGCGTTGTCTTCTTAGTGTGAAACATTTACGCAGACGTTGTTTGAGTGAAAAGTAAATGTTTCTGCAACAACGTGGAAACACAAATGTAGTTTGCGTTTCTTACTTGCTTCTATCATCTGCGGTGTCATTTTGGGCTTCTTATTTCCCACTCTGCTAGTGTGTCTTGGTCTCTCCCCATATGCTACATGCGTATTCTCCTTAGCTGTGCGTTTCATGCCCCACGTCCCTTGCATGCAAAAACATGCACGTGTTGTCATCCATCAGCTGCTGCGCTTTGCTCCTTCTTCCAGCAGCCTCTTCTCTTCCTCTTTTGTTGCCATTTTGCTCAATGTATGTTGTGTTTTCATCACGTTACATGGGTTGCTTATGAAATTTCCTTGCATAACTTTTGTACTTCTTTCTAGTAAGTAATTTTGATTTATTTGTGTTTCATTTTTATTTTCTTCTTGTCTTTTAATTTTCTTCTTCTTGCTCCATAAAGACATGTGAAAATTAATCTTCGAAAATTAGTCAAAATATAGAGCTTTCGACTCACTTTAACTTCTTTGCTTCCAAATTGGGCCTAAAATCACATACGAGTCAAAGTAAGTATCTTAAGCAATTTTATGTCAATAATCGCTAAGTGTTATGGAATAATTTCATAATCAATTAAGCACTTATCAATTTGCCCTACACTTAACTTTTGACCATCTTCAGGAAAAACATTAAAATTAAGCTCAAAGACCCAAAAACATTGACTCATTTCCTATATGTTCCAAAAATAAATAATCATAAGCAAAGATGACTGACTTTAAAAAATCATAGCAAGAAGTCAACATTCCAAACTTTTACTCATGATCTATCAACATTCACCATCTGCAAAAACTGAGCAATCTAATAGTAGACTTAGAAAATGTGTCTAACTAAAATATATCCATAGGTACACTCAACACCATTCATGATCATGAAAATCTACAACTTTGCATATCATTTCATTTCTCCACCACTAAATTTCACATGCAAAATTATAAATCAAAGGACTTTTTAAAGTTGTAATATGGGTAAAGATAAGGTGAGATGTAATTGGGTCAAGTAACTTGAAAGCCATTAAGCTAGTGAAACAAAGCAACACTCAATGTGACATCAAGTGCACAAGTTAATGCTCATCAAAAACTAGGTACCATTAGCTATGACAAATGCAACATTTATATTTCACAACCCAATTCAGCTCCCACACACAAACCACATGAAGTATATACCAATCCAAAGGAATCACTCATACAATTGATGACAATACATTGAAAGCATAAAAGAGTAAAATTTTCAAGCTAACATCTACCTCATATTCAACATACTCCAAGAACACATTCATTACAACTTTAGGAGGATGCATTAATCATAAACAACTTTTTAACACATATATAATTCCTCCTCGATACATTTATTTAAACATTTTTTTCTTTTTTCTTTTGCTTTTCTCTTTTCTTTCTTTCTTTTCCTTTATTTTTTTCTTATAAAAATTAAAATAAACTACATCAAGATGGGAATTTCAATAATAATACATAAAATAACATCCCAACATTATAACCAACTCACACATATGCATACCCCTACACTTAGAATTTTATGCTTCCACAAACTCAAAAATTAACAAAAGTTCCACTAGCTTTAAGGCTTAGGAAGGATATTTGGTTAGGTTAAAGCTTGTAATGTGGCTAATACATAAAGAAAAGGCAAATAAAGCTCAAGGGGGCCTATCAAAAAGGAAAATCATATAATGAGTAGGCTATTTGGCTAATGTAGTTTGGAAAAGCAAAGAATGGCTAATCATATCCATGTTAATGCATGTGATAAAAATGTGGTCTCAAATAGAAATTCAAGGCAAAATCAAGATGTACATGTCCTGAAAGTCACATTTTATCAAAAGACAATGAGACTAATATGAATGTGTCAGTCAAATAAGGCTCAAAATCTCACAGGCTTTGTCTACCACTAGTCACTACTCTTCTAAAGATAATGCACATCGACCAATCACAAGAGTAAAAGTACATGCTAAAGTTGCTATGAAATTCTTTAGTCAATTCACACTCCAATAATGACTATATAGTCCTAAAATCAATAGAAAAGAGAAAATTTTTGTTTTGTTGTTTTACTCTTTCTCTCATTTTGATTGAAAACTTAAAACAAGTAGAACAAACAAATTCAAAAACACATTATGAATATAAAAAGTAATGCGAAAATGTAATGAAAAGAAATTTACTTACCTTGGTTTGCCTCCTAAGAAACGCCTTTGTTTAGGGTCACTGGCTCGACTCTATGTTTCCTTCTTACGTGACAAAATTGTGATCTTCAGGTGTCACATACGACTCCTCCACTTACGGTTCTTCAAGATAGGGTTTTAGTTGATGATCCATCATATTCAGCATCTTCCCTATCCTCTAACTTTCAATCTTTACTGAGTCCATGCACTCTAGAAAGATCTCAAATGTCTCTTTGCCTTTTCTTCCTCACTTAATTCCTCCAATATGCTATGTAAAGGTAAAGAGTTAGTCTAAAAAATAATCATGAATTTAGTACTCACCTCTAAGCTAAATGATATGTCTTTTTTGGGTTCGAGCTCCTCCTTAACTTCTTCTTTATATGCAATTCCTTGAGTATTGCTCTCAAAATTCTTAAGCTCCTCATCACTCTGTTAGATTTCTGCACTAACGTCCATTGGGTATACCTCGAGTTGATATGGCTGCCATTCTTCCATTTGTGATTCTAGGTAGTCGATCCTTGTTGCCATCTCACCTATTTGACTTGCCACGTTATGGAGTCTAGATGTTGTATCCTACCGGAGTTGTTATATACCCTGTTGAAGCTACTATTGTATATCCCATTGGAACTGCTAGAACTGTTGTTGTACATCCTGCTAGAATTGTAAAGTATTAGCAATCATAACAATATTAATCAATTCTTCCAGAGGAAATCATGATAAGAAACTTCTGGTTTGTATGGGAATTATTGTGCATCCTATAAACTATCATGGAAGTAATTTTGATGGTTATCTCATCCATAACCACAGTTAGGTTGATCAGTCTAACCTTGGTTATAGGATTGAGAGTAAAAACTAAAGAAAAAATTTCTTCCATTCATAATTTTTTATTTTTTAATTATCACAAACACGAAATAGAAAAAAAAGAAAGGATCACGAAATAACTGAAAAGAAACCAATTACAAACAATTATATACAAAACACCAATTAAATCACAAAAAAAAACTAAAACACCTCACTCCCTAGCAACGACGCCAAAATTGACAACGCTTCGTAACGCTAGTCAAAATAAACTAGACTACTATTATAGCAGTGGTGAGCCTAGATTGATCTTATAGAGAGTGTTTGTAAAGTTGTTGAAATGAAATTAATCGATGTTTAGGTTTAGGGGAAGTTTTGGTTTTAGAAATAAGAAAATAAAATAAAGCTGAAATAACTAACAAAAACAACATAAAGAAAACATGTAAAGAATGATAAAAGTGAGGAATTCGGCAGGGATCCGGTGCTTTGGTTCAATCTCGGCCTACACCCTAATTAAACATATTTCATTGATTTGTTATTCTCAAAACCTCTCCTAACAACTATTAATCGTGGGTTAATAATTAACCCGAATTTTCTCCTAGGTAGTGTTTAATCAAGATACGATCATTAATTAAACCTAACTATCGAATAATCTAGGATACAATCTCTAGATTCAATTGGGTAGTAGCATTACGAATTAGGAAAACCAATTAATCAAGGCAATAATCACATATGATGTGTCATTTAACCTAGGTTAAACCATCTTTTCACAACACCCAATGGGTTCATACACAAATAA
The DNA here is from genome assembly GCA_026874005.2 of Erythroxylum coriaceum. Classification (NCBI taxonomy): domain Eukaryota; kingdom Viridiplantae; phylum Streptophyta; class Magnoliopsida; order Malpighiales; family Erythroxylaceae; genus Erythroxylum; species Erythroxylum coriaceum. The sequence continues at coordinate 9,690,361 of JANQAP020000172.1, forward strand.
TCGAACAATAACAAGAATATGATTATCCATACACAAAACCCAAATCAATTAACATAGGATAACATAATCAATTTCTAAAGAGAGAAAGAAACAACAAAAATAGTGAAATATACTTAACTAGGGTCGTCGGCGTCGATGTCACCTTTGAACTAGCGTCGGAATGTCTAGTCCTCTATGGGTCTCTACCAGAAAAATGCTTCAGACCCATTGAATAATCCCAACGGAAACCCTTTTTGGTACTACGCCTCCTCTCTTCTGCGCTATTGTCTCTATTTTCTAAATTATTTTCTAGTCCACTTTACTATTCACTATTTTAAAACCTACTGCTGTCCATTTAGTTATTGTCCAAACGTCTGTGTTTCCTCTTACTGTGCCTACATTTTGGTTGCTCACTCCCAGCTGTGCGTCATCGTCTTGGTGTGAAAACATGTTCCAGACGTTGTTTGTGTGAAATGCAAACGATTTAGTAGCAATGTGGAAGCGCAAACATGGTTTGTGTTTCCTGCTTGCTTCTATCATCTGCTCTGTCATTTTGGGCTCCTTGTTTCCCACTCTATTGGTGCATTTTTGTCTCTCCCCACATGCTGCATGCATATTCTCCTTAGCTGTGCACTTCATGCTCCACGTCCCTTGCATGTAAAAATATGCACGCGATGTCGTCCATCATGCTGCTGCGTTTTGCTCCTTCTTCCAGCAACCTTTTCTCTTCCTCTTTTGCTACCATTTTCCTTAATGTTTGCTGCGTTTTCATCACGTTATGTGGGTTGTTCATGAAATTTCCATGCACAACTTTTATATTTCTTTGTTGTAAGTAACTTTGATTTATTTGTGCTTCATTTTTTCTTCTTCTTGCTTCATGAAGACAAGTGAAAATTAATCTTCGAAAAATAGCCAAAATATAGAGCTTTCGACTCACTTTAACTTCTTTGCTTCCAAATTATGCCTAAAGTCACATATGAGTCAAATTGAGTATCTTAAGCAATTTTATGTCAATAATCGCTAAGTGATATGGAATAATTTCATAATCAATTAAGCACTTATCAATAATAGTGTCCTAAGGTGATTAAACTTGTAATTAAACATATTCTTGAATTATGAATTATGAGTTTGATGTATGACACACTTCCTAGACTACCAGTAGTTTACTTCTGGGCTTCATTCATATATAATAGTTTGTAAACAACACCAGTCTCACTCCCATGTCTGGTGCTAATTTAGTACTACTTCTTTATTCTCCTCTAATTTTTGTAGTCTTTCAACTTAAGTTGATCTCTTATACCTTCTATAAAGTTATTTTCCATCATATTAGCTTTCAATTGACACCATTATCTCTTAAATTAGATAACCATTGTTAAAGATACACTCAAGTTTGAAACCTTGCCTCAAATTATTACCTACAAGATAATAAACTAAGAATAAGAAAAAAATCATATAATTCATATAAAACATGTTATGCAAGTGTTAACTTAAAAATTAATTTAGCCCATGTAAACATGAAAGATATGGACTTATTGAACTCCATCACAGTTGACTCATTGCTTATCATGAAGAAATTACTAACAAGAAAGCCTAACTACCTAAAATAACTACAACAAGAAATAATTCCACCTTCCTAGGTGTTTAGTAGCATTTAGCATACGGCACAAGTCTTTAAACCCCCTAGCTACACCTAGTGGAGGAGTTATATTATCCTAAGAGTTTACCAAAATGATTACCATAAACATAGGCCTACATACATTAGTTAGCTTATCAATTTATAACACAAGATATATATATGGATTGACTATATATATAGTCAATCCATATATATATATATATATATATTCAATCCATTAATTGAATTGTAAAACTGAAAACATATAATATTTCTTAAATGAATTGCTACATAATCAAGACAATGCAAACACTATTCTACCTCCATCATCAAGCTTGAATATTTTAAATTAATATGCTCCTTATCCATCATCAAGCTTGAATATTTTAAATTAACATGCTCCTTATTAGGTATCACTCATTCACACAATTGTTTGAAATTTTTGGGTGAGGTACACTTATCATCATCTTATAAAGTTGAACTTTCCATAAGCTTAAAAATCATATAGTCTCTATTACTTTAATAGATGGAAAAGAAAAAAATATTCAAAATTTGTAGAGCAACTAAATATAAAAAATAAAAAATCTACACTAAGGCTTTATATCTTGTAAAAATCCTCTTTTCCTCTATTCTTTTCAAATGTAAGGAAACCATGCCAATTGATTTTTTTGCTTCCATTAATTTTCATTTTTCCTTTTTCTCTTTTCTTATCAATTGGCATGAATTTACCATTTTACATTGCCATCTTCATACATATCGCTATGTCCCCTACGCTTATTTGTTTGCATACCATGCCCAACAACAGAAATCATAAGTAATTGTTCTATTAATTATGAACTAGGGTGCAATTACTTTTTCTTCTTTTATGCTCATATTTCTTTTACAAAGGTAATAAAGAAAAGGATACAATTTTATATAACGCCCAAAGTTTTCACTAATGGTTCAATGTGTAAAGGGTTGATAATTTGGCTAAAACGTAAATCCTAAATGCCTTTATCATTTTAATACATACATTATATATATAGTAAACTCAAAAAGATGAAATGTAAGTTCTAAAAGTCCAAAGTCAAAAAAGATATCAAAATCCAAAAAAGAATTTTTTTATTGGCTTAGTTTCTCATAGGGTATCTCAAACTCAAATCAAAGTATCATGTAACAGCCCAGACCACCCACGTACATATATTGTCCGCTTTGGGCTTGGCCCGCACGGTTTTGCTTCTCCAGACTC
>JANQAP020000172.1:9693282-9707492 GCA_026874005.2 Erythroxylum coriaceum
GGAGAGGTAACCACACGCTTATAAGGCGCGCTTCGTTCGCCTCTCCAACCGGTATGGGCGCTGCACAGGCCGTGACATATCATCACCTAATAAATTTAGCTTTCTATTTTTCACAAAGTCTAATTTATAATAGCAACCATTTAACCATTTATACATGTAACTTTTAAAAACCAATCTTAAATATAAACTTACTATATCAACCTAAAAAAACTAATGAGATCCTAAACACAAATGAAAGGGAAACTTAAAAAATAAAAGATAGAAAATTTTAAAAAATCAAGGCAACAAAAAAAGAAACTTCAATTTTAACCCCACATTTAAAAAAATATTGTCTCTAATATTATTCATAAATAGTAAAGAAAAAGGGATATGAAAACTCACTAAAAAAATCCAATAATTGATAAGAAAATTCCAATACAATTTAATCTACTTTACCTATATGCACAAAAACACTCAAAATAAGTGGAGAAGTATAAATATGAAATCAAAGATAACATCATAATTGTGTTCAAATTCCCAATATCCTCTAAGTTAAACAAATTGATCAAAATAGAATTTAAATAATTCAAAAAATCCTAAACAAATGACCTAAACTAAATTCTATGAGTGAATGTTAGGTTTCAAGGTCACTAGGGTAGTGGAGTAGGCGATAGGTGTTGCTAGATGTATACTCACATCATATCTGGCATGGCATTAATACTTGCTATGTCACTAAAGACTATCTATAGATGTAATCAATTTTTGCAGTTGCCTTAATGTCTTCTCCCTCCTCTTCAAATACTCCTTCTTCTTTACTTGGTTATATTTGGATAATCTCTATCACTTATTACTAAATTGGTCCTCCTGTTATTATTCTATGTGTACCTAAACAACCTCATTTGATCACCAGTAATGTAGCTTCCCTCACTAGTCTTTGTAACCCCATCATTAAAGAGTTTAAATCCTTTCTTCTTCAACAAATGGCCAATCAATAAAAGGAACACAAAATTGTTATCTTGTGACCTATGTCAAACCATATTGCTAATATATTACATCAAAAAGATTTTAATTAGGTGGAGTGTCACCTTAACTATTGTAAAGGATATGATGAGATACAAATAAGAAACTGAGAGTTGATTTAACCTACTAGAACGAGAATGCACATTTATGGCTTAAAATGTAACTAACTATCTAGGGTTATATGGCTAGCCTTTTACATAAAAGGTTCTCCCTTCCAGTAGTATTGGTGATAGTTATAGGTTGCATTATGTTTTAGTGGGTAATTTAGTATGCTTTTAGTTGTTAATCAGATAATTTGTGCATGTTTAGGTTTAAAATTGTGTTAATGTGATTATGTGTTTATGTTTTTGAGTGCTATATAGGTTAGGTCATGATATTGGGCTTTAATTTTATGTGTTTGAGGTTTTTTTGATGAGTTTGTTAATGTTTGAGATCAAATAAAGAAGGACGGAGAAGATTTGGAGAAAGTTGGGGGGAGGAACAAGTGCCGCGATCATGACCCTAAAGGCTAAGATCATGACAGAAGCAAGTATGATAAGCCACGATCGTGACAGGAACAATTTTTAAGTGCCACGAACGTGGTCCTATATCGTCACAGGCACAACGATAGATGTGAGGAGTACTTCCGAACTCAAATTTTTGAGGGTTATTTCAGACATTAAGTCGAGTAAAACCTAGCTTTTACCCCAAATGGAAAAGAATATAAAAGAAAAAGAAAAAACCCCTAAAGAAAAGTCTCCATTTGCCATCTTGAGAAAGAACCCAAGGAATAGGGAGAGAAGGAGAGAAGAGAAGGGGGGTTTCAGCCCACTGCTGTCTAGGTACTCCAACCTAGCTATCTCAAGTTATTTTCTATTTTTTCTTGTTATTCATTTCATCTTGATGTATGTTTTGGGTTTGAGGATGTTGAATATATTGCCAAGGATCTTCTAAAGTATTTTAGGGATTTGTTCTTAAATCGATGTTAAGTTGATTGCTTTTGATGTTAATATATTGGGTATTATGCTTGTTTTTCGTATTTGCATGCTTCAATAATAAATCGAGAGAGTGAACTAATAGCAAAATGATTAGGTTGGCTAATGAGAGTTAAACAATCTAATAGATCATACAAATAATTAAATTGGTAATTTATACAAAGAGAGATCTCGTGTGAGGACCCGATGTTCTATTAGAATGCTTAAGATCTAACTAGGTTGTGCGATGTTTTTGCTAATTGAGAAATTGTAATTTCAGTAATTCAATTCAATTAGGGTTAATGATTATAATTTGAGAGAGAGTAATCCACCCTTCGAATTTCTAGGACTGATATTGAATTAACTCTAGAGTAATCGAGTTAGCAGTAGATGATAAGATAAATCCTGTTTCTTATAAATGGTTAATCTTCCTTATGTGATTTTCGATTTGTCAATTGATTTTGCTCAATTTTGATTTCCTTGCATTAGTTAGAATTTCAATTTTCAATCTATCCATATTCAATTGCTAACTTTTTGCTCATTTTCATTTTCATTTTAATTACACTTTTAGGCCTTAGACAAATTAGGATTTAATTAGTTCACTAATTCCTCGTGGGATCAACACCTCATATACTATGTTATGACCCCTACGCTTACAGAATATTGAGGGTTTTATAGGATTAAAACTTGCTTAACAATAGGAATTCTTTAATCCAAACATACACAATGCATCCCATTTACTACATTCATCATGGCTTGATGTTCATCAATCATGAAAATTCATTCTCTTACCCTTCAATGGTAACTTGAGATGCTCCTTAATTATTTCTTTTGAAACCACTATCTCATTTTCCTTAGACACATGAGTGCATTCTATTGGTATCAGTTTAGGCTTATAAACCATTTTATCATAAATCTCTTTCATAAGCTCTAGATAGTAGCATCCATCTAGAGTTAATAATATATCCTACTCTAAATTCTGAAAGCCATTTTGAATCTTAAAGACTCTGTCAATATTAGGAGTTATTGTCTTTTCTAATACGATATGGTTGTTGCTCTTATTTTTGTACCATTTCTTATTTTTTTCCTTTTAGTAAACTTAATAAGTTCTTCTTGATGAGATGGTATCAAAGATGAAGACGAATGAAATTTCTATTAGCCATCATCTTTAACTTTAGAGTCATACTTTAGACAAAAATCAAATAAGACAGCAATTTCACTTTAAACACACAAAATATAGATCAAAAGTTTACCAATCCACCAAATTTTGCAGTTCCCTATTATTCAACACACTTCGTATAATATCAAACACACAATACCATAATTACTACAAATTTAAACAATCCTAAGACATTTTTCTTTAATATTCCAATATGCTCAATCCAAACTCACACCCAACTCAAGTAACAAATTCTCAAGTTTGATGTGTCACAATAAGGAAATCAAAGAAGTTTATATACTTGAAAGATGATGGAACTCAAAAGTTGTGTTCCATATCTCCAAAACTTTTTATACTACAAAATGCATTATTCCCTCTTATAAATGTAAAACTAGAGAATGAGGTTATGCTTTTTGAAGTTTTGGATTATAGGTTTTGTATTTTTACAATTTTGTGTTTAAATGGTTAAATTTGGTGTTAAGAGTGAAAACTTTGGTAAAGGTTAAAGGTTCAATAAGTTAAAAGCCTAAGGAGATGAGAGGGTTGGGATTTTGGTTGAAAATGTTCGAGTGGGCTTATAAAGTGTTATGGTCTAGGATGAGATTGATGTTAGACACAATATTGACACTAGTTTTTGTTTGCTTCTGTTTCCTGCATATGTTTTGACCAATTTTAGATTGGCCCTAGACCCATTATTTATGCAAGTACTAGTTTGTAGTTGTATATCTATTATTTTGCAAATTAAAATTTTTAATTTTTTTTGTAATTTTTGTCTGAAATAACTTGTGGCTCATGATGAATGATATGTATGCATAAAATACCACTAAATATATGCAAAATTTACTATCTAAAACAAATAAAAAATAAAAAATTAAGAAAAATTTTGGTAGTTAAAGCATAAACCTAAGGAAATTCTTAGAAGTTCACCCCTACACTTACACATGACATTTTCCTTAATATTAGACAAATACGATAATTAAAGCAAGTATAAGATGCTAAAGGTAGAGAAATCTAACCCAAGTCAATATGTAGATGGTTAGGAAAAATTCAAGAAATTATAATAAAATTACCTAAAATTAAATAAAATGTAATGGAAGTATATAAAAAAGAAAATATAAAACAAAATAAATGTTAAAACATTGGGTTGACTCTTATCATATGCTTTTTAAAATTCTTTTATTTGGACTTCTTACTTTAGATCTTCAATCATCTAAGAAGATAATTGAATGAGCTCGTTTACTTTCCTACACAGAACTTAAAAGAGTAAGAGATATTAGTAGAATTAATATTATATTCTCTTAAATATGCATGACATGGTTAAGAAGGCAATTACTTTAATTCAAACTTATATTCCTTTTTGGTAGAAAGAAGGGGTTTAATCTTTCTTCCTCCTAAATCCACAAAAATCTAAGAATGTTAGGGTCTATGGTTGTCCTTTTAACCTTGAAACACACTTAAGGTTAGGATCCACTTCTTTTTATTAATTCCTAAAAGTTATACATGCCTCCAAATAATCATCATAAATAATTTTAGGTAAGTCTTTATGCACAATAGATTCAATCACATCCATCTTGTAACACTAGTCATCAAGTGTAGGTCCTTTCAAAGCCTTTAAGATGTTAAACTTCACCTTCGCCTTATGCACCTTAAATGTCAACTTACCTTTAGCCACTATAGTTAATGTCCCTCTAGTATCCAAAAATGGTCTACCTAAGATGATGGGAACCTAATGTCATAATCCATATCCATTACAAAGTAATTTGTAGGAAAAATTAATTTCCATACTTTAATGAATAGGTCTATTATTACCCACATTGGGTACCTAAAAGTCCTATCAACTAGTTAGAGTTGCACATTCATTAGCTTGAGTTTTCCTATTCCAAACTTCTTAAATTGAGATTAATGCATTAGGTTAAAACTAGCACCTAAATCACATAAACATTTATAAACACTAGAAGCACTAAAATGGCAAGGAATAACAAAAGTCCTTGGATCATCTAACGCTAGAGGTAATTTTTTTGTAACAATTAATGCATTAGATTCACTTGGTAAATTTATCATAACATACTCCTCAAGTTTATTTGTTTTGGAGATAATCTCGTTTAAAAATTTTCCATATCATGGCACCTAGGCTAGTTCTTCAGCAAAGGGTACGTTGATGTGCAAATTCTAAGAAATATCTAAGAATTTCTTAAAATTGTCTCCATCCTTCCTCTTCTTCAACCATTAAGGGTATGGAATGGGTGGTGTGTAAGGTTTGATGGATATTTTGGCTTAAGCTAAAAATCAACGCAAGTTAAAGATGAGACTAGTGTTGATTTACTTTTAGTTAATTTATCCTCTTTTTCATGTTTGTCTAACTTTTGTACTTTCACTCCTTGAGTAGCTTTAGCATCAGACCCTGGAGTTTTATCGGGGTGTATGGAGAAAAAAGCCTCTTAATGATCTCTTTATTAATCTCTTACTAGTCTAGCTTTATGATGTTCCTTATGCTCCTTAGTACCTCTTGTGGAACTTCCTCTACTTTATATTCTATTCTTGGTGCTCCTTCAAGTAGTTATAGGCCATCCTCTTCATCTCCTCCTAGTTTGAAGTTTGTACCCCTTTCTTATCCACTAAGACTTTGATGTTATTTTTGTTCCTTCTAGCTTGTATAAAGTTCGAGTACTAGCTTATGCATCTTTCACTCTCTCATAGCCAACACATTCCTAATTTCTGCCTTAGCTGTGAGTTAAGTGTCTGTAAGGCCTCATAATATTTCTTTAATAACTCTCATTCCTGCTTTTTAATCCAACTATCTCCTATTTTAAGAGTGGCTTCTTGTTGATATTGTAAAAGTTTTTCCAATGCATTATGCTTATTAATGAACATATGATCATTGTTGTTCCATATGACTCCCCTCAGATTGCATTTAATTGCTTTTATTTTTTGTAACAATGAGAAACTCTTATAGGACCTTACTTTAGTCTCTATACCTTTTAAAAATGCCTTTATGAATCCAGGATATTTCAGTAGGGAGTTGGAAAACCTAAAAAGCGTCTTTCACTTTTCTTTTATAACTTCACACTCTATAAGGATAAGGCTGTGATAAGACATATTAATAAAAAAGATTTGTACAATAAGGGCTAAAGGTGATTGCCTTTAGAGTACTTCTCTAACATGTGGTTCCTTTAAAACAAGTGGTGCACTATCTATGCCATTCCAAGCACCAAAATGGTAGGATTATAGTATCTGATAACCATGATTTTATTAAGGTTTTGAATTCTCAATCCTCTAGTCAATTCTTGTTGCTATTTAATATACTTTCCTACAAGAAATTATTAATATTTTCATATATATATCTAATTATGCATTTCAAAGATCTTTTGTTTTGAAAGATTTAAAGACTCTCTCTTGCTTTATCAATGGACCTTGGTTGGTCATGGGGGACTTCATTCATATATTATATGCATAGGAAGCAGAAGGTTCCAAACTCCTACCTAAAAAGGCAGATAATGATTTTAGGGTTTGCATTGCTCAATATGGATTCTCAAACCTCAGCTATAAAGGAAATTATTTCACCTAGTCCAACAAATAAGAGCGTATGTGGCTTATATGAAAAGAGTTAGATAGAGGCATCATTAATTCAACTTAGATATCCTTTATCCCTTATAACATTGCCTACTTCAGCCCTCCTCTTATCTCATATTATAATCCTTATGAGGTTTTTATTTCCTTATTGACATTGAAGATGAAGTCTCCTTTAGGTACTTCAATCACTTATTTAAGTTAGAAGAGTTTGAGGAAGCACTAGGCAAGGGCTTAAAAACTTATGTAATGGGGTATGAATCCTTTAACTCATGAAAAAACTACATACCATTAAAGATCAACAAAAAAAGCTTCATAAAAAACATTTCAATATAGGCTTGTTATCTACTTAACTTAGTAAGACATGAGCTACTTAACATTCAAGAGAAGTTCCTCTTAACTTTTCTTTTAAAATTAAGGGGGGAAAGGCTCCATCCAAATATTTTACCATCCTTGATGCTCATAATTTTTTGGTGAAATAAAAAGCAAAAACTCACTAGCTGAAGGATGAAGATGATAATACATCCTATTCTTTCCAGCCATTCAATCCAGAAGAAACTCATCCAAATGGGGATGTTTAAGAGAATGGATGTTAAAGGCTGAGCAATGCAAGTTAGTGAGGATAGGGGGAAAAAATCTTGAGTTAGCATTTTAAACTCACCCAAAAGAGAAGTAGAGAGGTGGAAGAGAACACAACTTTTTCAAGTTAAGGAAGCTTACCTGTGCACATGATTACTATTAACTATCAATATATTTAAAGTAGATGGAAGAAATATGTTAATACTTTAATGTCAAATCAAAGTTTTTATAAATCTGTTATGTCTTTGATTTATGGTTACCTTACTCTATTATCCTTATTATTTTGTGTGTACATGCAAAGCCAATATTTTAGGGTATAAATAAAAATTTTCTTTAATTTTTCAAAAAAACATACAAATTATTTAAATTCTAGCAGCTCTATTGACATTTCAGGCTATAAATAATTTTTTAATTTTGATAGAAAACGTACAAATTATATAAGTTCTAGTAGTCCTATTGACGTTTTATGTGTCATATCTACATAATCATAACTAACCGTTGCTCAAATGCAATAGAGTTAATGAGCCGTATAAGCAAATGAATATAGCACAATTTCAAAATCATAGAATAAGTATCAGCATATGCATAAGCACTTTGGCAAGTAAACCTCATTTCTTCTTAACCAATCAGGGCAACAACAAAAGGAAAATTGTTCCATTGTATCAATACAAATCCGTAGAATTAACAAATTGATATTATTTTCAATCCATACTTTTTGCTTGTAGGTTCATTTTTTTGTAGGAAAGATGATATTACATAAAGTTGTGATCCTACACTGAAACAAATGAAAATCTTTTAGACTAGTTTGAGATTAGATTTATACAAGAAGTATGTTAAATGTTATAACCATAAAATCGGTAAAGCCTCATAAGAGGGCCTCTAAATCGATGTACAGGCAGTTGAGAATGACTTTTTCTTGCCAAGAAGTATAAGTAAGTACATTTTCAATTATATTCATAATTGTATTGAATTATTATTTCCTTTTTAATAAAATTGAACTTTTAACCTAAATTTTTATGGTTACTTTTGACGTATAAATGTCGTAACTTGGGTTCATACTTCAGTATATTATTAACCCTTTTATATAAAGAAAAAACCCAAATAGAAGATTGTTATCCATAGTATGGAAAAGAGAAAAAAATTTAGTTAAAAAGTATCATAAATTTCATTACAAGTTTATTATCTTAAGTACGAGTACACAAAGAAATACAATTCTGCGATTAAAGAAGTGTTCATTTATTTACGTACTGGAGTTATAAGAATCATGTCTTACGCAGGAGATCCAACAAGAGAATCTTCAGATGGAAACACTGTTGGGAATTCCTCTGCCTGTAATTCCAGTTTCGCTAGTAGGAAATAGCAGAGTGTATGGCATCTTCACAGGACCAACACGGTTCTTAAAGTTTACATCTTTGTTCATGTCAAGGATCCTGTCCTCAATCTCTGCCAACTTCTTACCAAATTCTTCAAATGCTTTTAGTGGTTCTGAGTCTGTTGTCCATTCAGGGGTGTCTCGCTGTCCAAGGTACACTTCATCAGATGAATGTCTTGAAAGGATTTCTATCAGAGATATACCAAGAAGCGTCTGAAGTTGGGCAGTAATAGTTTTCAGGAATGCCTTGTCAGGATTTGACTTCAGCTCTTCATATTCAGGAGACCCTTCTTCAGGCATGAACCTGCGGCTTATGGTTGGACGGTTAGGCAAGTATCCAGCATAAGGGTATTGTCCGAAGTTGACAGCAGCATGAAGTGCAGAGGCAATCCAGATGATAATGGTGCACGATTCTATCAATTCTTCCCGATTCTGCATCTTCGGCCACCATGGTTCGTCTTTCTTGTCTCCATGGCCTACTTCTCGGAGCTCCTTCCACCACGATTGGAGTTCGAGGTCTTCTCGAACCATTTCATTCCTTGGATAATAGAAGCAGCAGTAGTTCTTCACCCATTCTCTGATTGCCGACCATATCTCAAGCCCATCAACAGCATAAGGGTAGTCTTGTATCAAAAGGCGAACACCGTGTGGAGAGTTTTCATCCTCAACTGCCACTCCCCTAGGAATGGAAAAGGAGTTATATGGCCATATATTACCGAAATGAAATAGCTACAGTGATAATGAAACGCAATGAATAACCTTTACCTCTTTTTGAGATCTTCAGGCAGAGCTTGTTCAGGGAAAACCCAGTTGTTTTTGTAAATTGCGGATGACATTTCCATGGCATACATTCCAGGAAAAACAGTTGCCTCAAAGAGTCCACCACCATTAATGAGAATCTGCCTAGCCAATGCATTAATATTCATTGTATCCCTGAAGTGAGGATGCAAAAGTTTATATATTGGATGAAGTACACTCAGTTGCCTATTCGTTGCGATCACAAATGGCTCAATTACTGCATGAGTATGCAACCTATCATAAACGGAACATTATGTATTAGAAAACTCATCTGAAAGAATTTTGGTCTAAAAACTTAAAACCTTGTTCAGTAGTTTCATACCAGTGGCTTATAAGCTGATGATTTCCCGAGTCATTTACAGTCACATAGGCTTTAGCCAGCTGCCAAATGGAACCTTCTATACCATCTTCAGCAGGTGTGAAGACTTTGCTAATAGCTCCAAACTGATCTCCATCAGGATGAGGCAAGCTCAACTCAATTACAAGCGGCTTCAAGGTCCCATCATCTTTCAAGAAAAGTAGTGTCCTTGAAGCATAAATCTTCCTAGAAGCAATTGTGTTTATACGCCTCACATATGGCATCAGTGAATCGTGATGATCCAGTATGAAAAGCTTATTTTTCTCAATTGCCTATTTGAACAAAAATTATTAGTTGAATCAAGTAATATCAGAAGAAACTTGCTACATATTGAATCAGCCGGTTCGAGCTGAGAACTACTGCTACACCATCGCAACGTGAATTCAAATATTTCCATAAGAAAGAAATAAGACCAACAAAAGTAATGTCAGGAACATTACCGTCATTATGCTCAGTCCATCTATATTATTCTTTATGTGCTCCTCGGTTATGAAACTATTTTGATTGCCATATACTTCCCTGCCTAGGTTGCTTTTTGGAGGGAATTCCTGTCATCCAATTAATATTGATGAACCAAGAATAGAAAGCTAGAGAGCAAGATAAGAAATGGAACACAAGCTAAGTTCTTTTCTCCACAACCAACTTTAAAGATAGCAAAAGACGAAACTGTAAGTGCTTGAATCTACCTCTAAGCGGCGGAGAACAACAGGGTTCACTCCAGCCAACATTTCTCTGGCAAATTCCTCGTCAGTCCTCCAAGCAAAACTATTATCTACACCAATTACCGAAAGAACACAATAAGAATAAATAAATGGTGGCATGCATGCAATTAAAACATTGTAACATTATTTAGGTTCATTTTTGTACCTTCGATTACTTGAGGCATTGGGAATTTAAAAAGCCCTTCCCCATCAGTTCTGAAAATTTCTTTGAGCATTTCCAAGGGAATGTTTTTCTTGATATTATCCAGTAGGGGACCATCAGGTGGCTCAATCCCTCCCTCATAAAGTCTTAGGACATCATCAAAGGAGTCAAACTCACTGGGTGTGCTGTCACAAAATGACTCTAGCTCAGGCTTAATAAATTGAACGATGGATTTCAGTGCATAGGCAAGGAAGTCAGACATCTTCAAATGACCAAATCTTTCATCCCTCGGAACATATATGTCCAAACTAGAGAGAGTCGACAGCCTGCTTTCGGTACTTGGGTCTGCTCGGTCAAGATAAATGAACTCATGATCATGTCATAAAGATATTTAACCATAATTAATTAGTTTTTGGTATGATTTCTTAACTTTCAGGGATGAGGCTAACTAATGATAGTGATTTTGAGAGAGCATTAATTACCTGTCTTTGTTGGTGGTCGGCCTGTTCTTCCTCTGCGAGGGTAAGGATGTGCACTGGACCCCCCAAGAACTGGTCGGGCATACATTTGACCCCTATCAGGATCTCCCAAGTCATTGTAATATGCATAATCATACACACGGTCCCATTCCTGGAGCTCTCCAAATCCGTCCCCTCTCAAGCTCAAAAGCTCTTCTTCTCTGTACTTTCTCAATGGCAATGGTGTCTCATGAGGCAGGTATGTCTACACAAATATAAGAAGCCCGTTACCTTAGAATACAATAATCAAACTAGCTCCAACTTAGTCAGATAGCAGGATAGAAGTATAACTCTTTTGTCATCAAAGTTTGATAGATTGTCTCTTGGCAATTTCCAATGTCAATTTAAGTCACTGCCAGCTAAATTAGTGGTCGAAGTAAGTCACCACCCAACCGGAGATTTCAAACTAAAAATAGAAAAGATTACCCTGTTAGCAAAGAAAACACGATCTTTCTTGTAACGTTTGGCAGGATAAACCCAGGAGTTGCAAACAAAGCGGATGCGACCTTCTCCAGGAACATCTTCAAGTGTGAGGGTTTTAAGGTAGAATTGACTATGATGATTGTTTCTTATGATGAACGCCCCTGGAACTCCAAAATCATCATCATTCCATTCAAAGGTAACTCTGAAAACTGACTCTCCTGGGGTCAAGGGTGGGATCTCTGTGTCCCAGTCTTCCAAATTTGCAGGCTTTCCTTGTTTCGCTTGCAAGCCATGCTCTAAAAGGTAAACCAATATCCACATTACACTTGGCTAGCTACCGGTAATAAATAACATCAGTATAAATTATATCCCAAAAGCTTATGCAAGTTGTTGCACGGCAATCATAAAAGGATTTTAAATGAGGGGCCATAATCATGATTAGCCTAGACAATTATTATTATTTTTAATAAGACAATGAAGACAAACTATATAGATTTATTGGAGATTCTGTCTCCTTCTCGCTCATTATCCTTTCTGGGACATAGATGCCTCCTCCATAATATTAAGATATACATCACACAGTTATGTGGGTTTTGATCAAGGCATATATGTAACTAATCCAGTAAAAAATTGATCTGTTACCGGGTGTTATAAACATATAATATAAGGCAGTTAGCACCACTTCGTATGTTTGGTATTAATTAAACATTGTCAGCTTTTGAATGTCTGTTCACTCGGATAAACTAGTCATCTTCTCACGATCGAGACAAGCATAAGATGGCTTTTGCAGAGAAGGAAAAGGTCTCACTCGAAGAAACTTCAATTCACATTATAAAGCAGCGTACATATGTAGGGAAACTCTTTAGTACTAGAAAAATATAAACATAGTTAGGATAGAAATATAATCTATTGGCATGTAGCACATAAAAGGTAGCGTTTTATATTTTATTATAATTAGGAAGCATAAACGAAGTGCATGAAGAGAAATCACTACTGAACCTTGTGATTACGCCAAACGAAACTTGAAAAATGTGCCTAAACCTTCTTATTATAGAAAGCAAATAATAATTAGGAAACACGAGAATGTGCAACAAAAAATTGACTTATATTTTAGGACGGTGCCTCATGCCCTGGTAGGCCAGACCAGAAATTCTTTTAAACAGTTAATTTACTGTTTTCTATCATGAGATCACAAGGTATAATTAATAAACGGTACCTGCTCCTATCCCAACTGCCACCTCGAATTTATTCCTTTTAAAATCATGTCAGTGCCGAGATAACAAAGTAATGAAAAGATAAGGAAAAAATGTAAGCTTTCCATCTTCAGGAAAGGAATGGTATGAAAGTGTAGGAATTTGATTCCTCTTTTCAATATGATGGTAACTATGTAAAACGGTAACATTTCTCAATGCTAATTCGTTCTTTATCTTGAACCGTTCATCTACTTTCTCACATCTTAAACTCTACATTATATCTCCTTCTTACTGCCAACAGTTCTTGATGAACTTGGCTGCTTATATAATTTTCTTGAAATGCATGGAATGCATATGTCCTGTCTTCTTGTTTAACTATGTTTTCAATCGGATATTTCACAATAATAAGCTGAAATTAACTAGCAAATTTACCTCACAACCCAGATGGGTTCAGGAAGCCGTTGAAACACGAAAAGAATTAATTAGCAAAGCTAATTCTATGCAATTATTATGAAAGGGAACGTACCAGGATCCCCATGAACAGAACTAATGAGTTGCAGAGACACGCCTTGGCCGACAAACTCGTGGAAACGATCAAGAACCTCTGCGTTAAAGTCATTGAAGTCCAAAGTGTTCTTCTTCATCAGTACAACGCTTCCATTGATCTTTCTACTGGTATCAGCATCACCACCGGTGATCGCTTCGATGATATTTTGCAACATATCTCTTGCTTAAAGGGACCTTGCCAGCTTGCAAGAACGAGGTTAAGAGAATCAAGTTCGTGAAGATTTACAATAAAAAAAAAAAAATAGCTTGGCTTTTTAATTGTGAAGGTGCGAATTGGGGTGGTTTGTGGCTTGGTATTTATAGATAAGCTTTACGATGAAGTGCTACTGTATGGGTGGCAATGACCTGGAATTTTAATTTGACATGGTAAAACGTTTCCTCTTTTTCTTTTTTTTTTTCAAGAGAACGTACGTAGGAGGTAGGACTACACAATTATTGGATCTTACAATCTTACTGAGCTTATTGTACCAGACTGCCAATTCAACTCCAAGACATTTTTCTATATACCAATGTTGCTATATAGTGGATTAAATCTGAAAATCATTTTTTCATACATATAAACTTGATACAAGTTAAAGTTAGTTCTGTGCTTTAAGAAGTAGGTTTTTGTTAACTTGTTAAATATTTTATTTTTGAATCTCATCAACACCAACAATCTATAAGGTGATAAGTGTAATTGTAGTTGGAATGATTTCATTTATGAAAATTCTATGCTCTAGTTAGAAAATGGATGTTTTAGAGAATAATTAAATTAAAGGTGTATGAAAATGATAAAAGCATTATGCGTACCTTCAATAAATTAAAGAATTATATATATATATATATATATATATATATATATATATATATTTGATTACATT
>JANQAP020000172.1:9739746-9758933 GCA_026874005.2 Erythroxylum coriaceum
TTAAAAACGAATAAACCGCAGTTCCAAGAAATCATATCTTCTACCAAAATATTCACTGAAGAAGCGGAAGCCCTTTTATTCTTTCTGTAAAAGGAGACTTCAACATTCTAAAGTTCAATTTAGAATGAATTATGAATAAAATTACAGATGTATTAATAGATTTGCAACCCAAATTAGGCAAATTAGGGCGGGATGCGATTCTCATCAACTAAACATAGTATTTGTAGTAAAAGAATCTTAATGATTTATTGGGCAGGATGGCAAAATGAACCAGGAAAAAATCCATATATTAGGAACACTCATGGATTAACCGTACAAATGAAATAAAAATAAATATTGAAAGAGAAAATATTCACTTTCGAAGTTTTTTTTTTCAAGGGGTGAATTTTCAAGTTCAATTATCTCATATATATATATATATATATATATATATATATATACCTTACAATATAGTGAGAGATTGAGTTAGGTAATTTGTGTAGGATTGTACAATGAGAATTGGCATTCTATAGACCTACATTCATCAAGTTAATTGATTAGTTGAAAGAGAGATCTTGGCTAATTAATTGATGACCCATATGATAACTTAATAACTAATTTAATTTGTGGATTGATTTTGTAGATTGAAAGATTACTTAATCATTTCCATTTAATTTGGTTAGAGACAATTGATTACACCTTGAGAGAGGGTAGTTAATACATTAGGACATCTTAGGTGAAACACAATTCAATTAACAAAATAGGAGAGACAAGATAGGAAAAAAGTGATCTATAGTTATGAAAATCTTGAATTCCAAGTTTATGCATTTTTTAGTGTCATTTGTGTTTTGCTAATTGTTTAGTTTAATTTAATTTAATTTAATTTTTTCAATTTATTTCCATAAAAAAATTTGGGTTCCTAAACAAAGATTAATCTGAATTAAGTAGTGCCGAAGCACAATCCTTGTGGGATCGATATCTGCTTATTACTACAAGTCATGACCAGTATACTTATGGCTTTAAGCGTAAAACGAGTAGTCTATTTTTCATTCATTAGTAGCTTAAGTTAAATAGTCAGTGCTTGCATGATTATTACTTAAATTGATTTGTTTTTCTTAATTGTAATGATGATGTCCGAATAAACTTAGAGAGCTTATTCTAGGTTTCTTGATAGTTAAGATTAATTAACGAGCACTGCATAATTAACTAAAACTTAAGGAAAAAATGAAATTAATAGAGCTTGTTATTAATTCACGATCAATAGTCTAAAAGGAGGAGTAAAAACAATAACTTAATGACATTTGTGAAATTATGCTTAGGCTGAGATAAAACCAATGAATCGATGTTCAATTTATTCATCAACTTTATCATTTTACTATAGTTTAATTTGATTTATTTTCATAGATTCAATTTTATTTTGTTTTTAATTTGTTTAAAATTAAAAATCCTCCTATTTGCTTAAACAGATAATTTAAGAAAGTATTTGATATTAATCCCTGTGGGATCGACCTAGACTTATCGCTATCTATAGTTTAGTCTAGTTATTTTGGTAGCATTATGATACGTTGTCATCGAATGATAGCTATGAATTTAATGACAACTTCGTAAGCTTAATGCCTATAAGCACTTGAGCAGCTTATAGGCCTCTTCTTGTAACTTAGTGAAGGCAATTCAACATTGATATGAGTTGTGTAGGTAAGAAAGCCATATGCTAACTGATTGTCTTTTTTTTATGGATAGCAATTGTATGGAATAAGCCAATTTCATAGGAGCTCAAAAAAATGGAGGTAATAATCCATACTAAAATACATATAATCCTAGGTGAAAAGACCACCCAAATTTTTATTAGACTAACAATGTAGGAAATAACATAAAAGCACAAGGTCCATCAGGTTTTCAACAAGATAGGTTTGGATCCTTGGAGTTAAAGATGGACAAGTTAATGGACATGATAAGCTCCAAGTTCAATAGCCAAGATGAAAGTTTGAAGAGGATGAAAGCCAATTTTGATCAAATAGTGAAGAACCACTCCTCTTCCATTCATAACTTGGAGGTTCAAGTTAGGCAACTTGCCAATGCATTATCAAAAAGGAATGTGAGGAGTCTCCCAAGTAACATAGAAGCCATTTCAAGGGAGCAATTGAAGGCTATTAAACTAAGGAGTGGAAAAGAGGTAAAACAACCATCTGAAAAGCAGGTAGAATCCCACGAAGTTGAAGAGAGCAACATAAAAAAGACAAGGACGAAGAGAAGAAAGATGACACTACTTATGTTCCTCGTCCTCCATATGCATTAAAGATTTCATTCCAACAAAGGCTGTAGAAGAATCGAATGGATATGTAATTTACAATGTTCATAGAGAACTTGAAGAAATTACAAATAACCTTGCCCTTTATGGAAGCTTTGGAAAGCATAACGAAGTACATGAAGTTTCTCAAAGATATCTTATCGAATAAACAAACTTGAGAGGAAAATCAAACAATAAACAATCTCCTTGATAAAAAGTTATAGGTCTATAATTACCGCCACATGACTTCAAAATTGAAATATTTAGAGAGTTTTACTATATCCTATGTAGTTAGTAATTTAGAATGTTTATATAACTTAGATGCAAGTATTAATCTTATGCCTTTATTAATATTTAGGAAATTGGGGTTAAGAGATGTGAAGCTAACTTCTACGATTACTCAGTTGGTAGATCAATATATATGAATGCATGGTAGAGGATGTGCCAATGAAAGTGGACAAGTTTATAATTCCTATGGATTTTGTAGTGCTAGACTTTGAAGAGGATTAAAATTGTCCATTAATTCTTGGTAGATCATTTATGTATATAGGCAGAGTTTTGGTGGATGTTTATGAAGGGAAGATTATGCTTTAAATTGGTAAGGACCAAGTTGAATATAATATGAATAAAATATTGATGAATCTAAAGGAAAGTAGCTGCTACATAAAGATTGATATAATAGATGAATGCATAAAAGAGCAAGATGGGTGCTATAAAGAAGAAGTGAGTGTTGGGGAAGTAGAAGATTAAGAAAAATTAGGAAAATAGGAGTTGGTGTTAAATCAAAATAAGAAACATTAGTAAGGACTGAAGAACCAATTATATCCTCCATTAAGAAACTACTCATTTTAGAGTTAAAAACTGATAGGAAATAAGAAGATAGGGTGGTGGAGACAATTAGAAAGTGAATGAGAGCTATTGGATGGAAAATGTTGGACATATCAAGTCTTAATATGATGATGCATAAGACCTTAACATTCAAAAGAGGATTTGGTTGAAAATTAATGGCATTAAAATTGTCAAGTTAGTGACATTAAAAACATCATGTTATGCTTTAGTTAGGTTTTTCATAATTTCAAGCTTAGTAGTGCTTTATTATTTTTATGTTTTTATTATTAGTTTGCAATGATTTTGATTGACGAATTTCATAATTTGAAGTGCGTCTATGTGTCGTTTCCAACTCCATCACCTACACATTCACCATAAGTACTCTTGCCTTTTATTTTCATTACTTCCCTTTGTGATATTTACTATTTTTGTTTTATTTATTTTTTCAAGTTATTTTCTACATTGAGGATGAAGTGTTGTTCAAGTATAAGGACATATATGCACTTGAATATCATTTGAGTGTTGTTCAACTACAGGGACATATATGCACTTGAATATCATTTGTGTGTGAATTTGCTTTTGCATTGTATTAGTTTATTATCATTATATTAGTTTTTAATTAGGATAGTATGGTGTAAACATTTGGTTGCATATATGTGCATTATGTGAATGTGTCAAAGACATAAAATTGAAAGGAATTAGCTTATCTATAAACATGATTATTTAATTTGTGAAGAAACATTATCTTGTAAAGTTTGTGTTTTAAGTGTTTTTAATATGAATATACATGTTGATTAGAATATTATACTTATTATATCAACATATGACACTTGTTTGGATACACTTATAATTAAATTCATTTAAATTGGTAGAAATTATTAGTATCCTTTCATGGGAATGATTAACTAAGAATAAGTGATGTAGATAAAATGTGAAAAAGAAAAAAAAAGACAACAGATTATGGAATAAATGTGTCAAATAAATTTCCTATTTTGTTGACTTGTTAAAAATTGGGTTAAAAATAGAGCTAGTAGCTAGTTGTGAGTTGTGATGTAGCAAGTAATTGGGGGCGTTCACAATAAAATGTTTATGTTTACATCAGAATGTTAGAATGACACTACAACCCTTAATCAATATAATGTTGTCAATAAAAGAAAACCTATGAATCTTCTTATTAAATGTTAAAATAAATTTCATGAATGGATATTTAATGATGGCCTGCCTCTTTAATTGGTATCTAATGTTGAGTGCATAACAAGTGCCATGGATGTATAAATAAGTGTTAATATTTTGATTGATATGTGTATTTAAATTAAAGAACTGGAGCATGAATGGAATAAGTGAATATGTTGGAACTTTTCAATTGATTAATTAGCTAAATTAATTTCATTGAACCATTATGGCATTACTACATTATTGTGTGTTTTGTTTGTTTGTGGTTTTAGTTTTCTTGAGATACACGACCGTATAAGTGACCGTGTATATTCCAAAAAACCTAGTTTTTACTGTAAAAGGATATTGTGAAGGCTATAGAAGGGAGGTAGATTTCAGAGTCAACATAGATTCTAAAAAAGGGGAAAAACATAAAGGCTTGTATATTACAAAAAAGAAGATCAAAAGTGAAAACATCAAGATCAGCTTTTGCTTTCTAGATTTTCCATATCAAGGCTTCAAGTTGATTTCATTATCTTCCATTCTTCTATTTCATTGCCTTGTATGCCAAATCTAAAAAGTTTTGCTTTGAATATGATTATAGATTGCAAAATCTGTATTAGGGTTTTATTCTTGAATTGTTTTATATAACTTTTACCTTATTGAATTCAATATATTACTATTTTGTGATATTTGTTGTGCTTATACTTTATTTGAACCAAGAGATTAAATCAAGATATTTGTGTTAAGTTACACAAGGACAGTTGGTACCTTAATAGACTTACAAATATCAAGTTAATAGACAGTGTTCCCTCCCTAGATACACAGTTTCTTTCCCCTTTCAAAAGTTTTTCTGGTAGGTTCAAGGCTAACTAGGTAACTTTCCTTTTTAGGAAGCTTAATGGAAGTCTTTAAGAGAGGCTGCCCTCCTGTATCAAAAATGAGAGCCACTTTCCATCTCTACAAGAGACGATGGATATCAACAATGTGAGAGTCCTGAGCAATTAGAAAACTGAGATTGGAGCCAAGATAACATGGGTTAATATTATAGTAGTTGAAACTTCCCAAGAAAAACCAAAACATTTCTCTACCACTTTGGTGAAAGGCATTGTTTCTCCTCCTCTCGAGATTCTATAAGAAGGTGATAAACACTGGAGTAATACTATAGCTAGATTTTTTTTATATACAGAAGGCTAACATTCCCTTTTATGCAGAACTAGGCTCAAACTAGATGGGGAAACAATGGTCTTGATAGAATTTTCCTAATTGAAGATGACTCTTTATTGTTCAAGCTCATAGATGAAGATAACATGTGTATGATTATGGAATCTGGCCCCTGGTATATAGGAGGATAGCCCATATTCATATAAAAATGGGTTATAAGTTTGGAATTTGACAAAGCTAACATTGACACCATTCCATTGTGGATTAATTTTCACAATATTCCCTAGAAATTAGATGTTTAAGTTTTCTAGCTAGTTCAATTAGGAAGCCTATAACTTTTGACTTAGTTACTAATAAACTTGAAAAAGGTTTGCTAAGTTAGAATTTGTGTGGAGATTAATCCTATGATTTCTTGCCTGTTATGAAATTAGATATAGCCAATGAACTGGTAAAAGTTAAAATAAAAATCTCATACAATTGGAAACCTTAGATAAGTAAATAAACTTAAGGACCTACTGGAAAACTTTTCTCCATAAGAGACTACTTTAAATGGAGAGAAATCAAAGATTATTCAGCAAGACCAAAATTGACAGACTTGCACTTGCTCATAGGATCTATTGTTGGATCAAAGAAACCTTGGTAGCTCATAAAGTTGTTGAAAAATGGAGTTCCTTTTCCAAAAGGCAATGGAATCTATAACCTTCCAACATATTCCCAAGATATTATAAAAATAATGTTTTATTTATAGTTTTACTTTTCCAGTCATACCACATATAATTGCATATTGCCTTGTGATGATGTCTTTTGTGGCTTTTAAAAGAATTATTCTTTAATTTTCAAAACATATCAGATTAATAAGTAATTGAAGAGATATCTTAATTGTGAGTTAGTTATCATTAATATTTCTTCAAATCTAACTGAGTAAATTAAGAGTAATTTTAAGAAATCAAGAGATTATAACTCAACTTTTATCTATTTCAATTGGATTACTTGATTAGATCTTTAAAGAGGATAATAAAAACCTTTGCATATCCAGGATCAAGCATAGTTGAATCCACAAGGTGAACGGAAGACAAAACAAGGATAGAATAATCTATAAGTTTCAATTATTAAGGAACTTCAATTTCATTGTTATCTTTTACTTGTTCAGTCATCAACTTTTTTTAGTTTATTTTAATTTTTAGTTAACTCAATCTTTTGTTACCTTAGACAATGTGTAATTCAAATTGTTAGGTGACTATATTCAATCCTCGTGGGAACGATATCAGTTGTACTACAATATACGACTCGTATACTTGCGATATAGCATAAAACTAGCAAACAATATAAAAAACGCTAAATATAAAAAAAAAGAAGATCAAAAGTCGAAACATCAAAATCAACTTCAACTTTTCAGATTTTCCAGATTAAGGCTTCAAGTTGATATCATTATCTTCTCTTCTATTTCATTGCCTTATATGCCAAATCTGAATAGCTTACTTTAATTTTCAGTTAATTCAATTATTTGTTTCCTTAGAAAAAGAATAATTCAAATTGTTAAGTGAGTATATTCAATCCTCATAAGAACAATTAGTTATACTATAATATGACTTGTATACTTACGGTATCGTATAAAATAAGAAAACAAAAGCCTTGATATAGCATATTTAAACAAATGTTGTAGGAACTGATTTATTTAATTGAATAAAAAAACTTCAGGACATAAGGGAATACTTAAAAGGAATTAGTTACAAAAAGAGGCTAAACGCTTAAAGAGCAGTAGAAAAGGCCAAGGACAAGCTATATTTAATTGAAAAGGCTATATATGGAAACCTATAGGAAAAAATATTGCAAGAGAAGGAGAAAGAGCCAATGATGCACTACAATCTCATAGTGGAAAATAACATTTCATTGATCTAGCAAAGATACATATTTTTATGGCTAACCAATAAGGATAATATTACACAATTATTTTATAGATCAATACAGGTAAGAATAAGAACTAATGAAATATCCTCCTTGAGAGTAGAAGATGATAAAGTTTATAACACTAAAAAAAGACTACACCATAAAGAATAAAGGTTATTTACTGAGTTAATTGGATCTATCATGGAAGCCTCTTCATTTATTTCCATCCTCAAATCCTTCATTGAGGATCACGTACTCATCTATTCAATGATCTAGTAAAAACTGTTGAAGCTAATGAGGTGCAAATGATTCTTTTTTTTCTAAAATACCAACAAAACTCCAAACCAGATGACTTTAATGCAAATTTTTTTATTAAAAAAATGGATTCACACCAAGGCAATAGTGACTGATGTTGTGTTGGAGTTCTTTAAGAGTAAAAAAAAAGGTTGAGGGGGCTTACTAAAACTTACATTTGCCTCATCCTTAAGGTATAATCTCCAAATTCCTTAAAAGATTATTGTCTAATTTTTTGTTGAAATATTATATATAAGGTGATTACTAAGGTGTTAACTAAAAGATTGAAATTAACCTTGAATCATCTAGTGGATTCTACTCAAAGAGCCTACATCATGCAGAAATCTATAGGGGATAACATCCCCATAGTCAGTTTCTAAAAAATTACTCAAGGAAGAAATCATGCAAAAAGTGTGACATTAAAATAGATTTTCACAAAGCTTATGATTCCTAGGATTAAGACTTAATGTTTAATACATTACAAGCTTTTTGTTTTCCTTATCATTTCATTCAGTGGATTTCTTAATGCTTCACTATTGTTTCATATAGAATTCTAGAAAATAGAGAGCTAACCAAATTAGTTAAGGGTATAAGGGACCTGAGACAAGAAGATCCCCTGTTCCCTTATCTCTTTAAACTAGCTATAAAAGTGTTAGTAAGGTTAATAAAGAACAAGATCAACGGGGATAAAAGCTTTAGATTTTATTCTAAATGTAAAGAGATAAGGGTTTCAAGTCTCTTTTTTTACTAATGAATTAATTTTTTTCTCCAAAACAAATCCTAGCTCCATAAGTATACTAATGATAGTTATGAACACTTTCAAATCTTTATTTGGGCTGATTATAAACAAATAGAAAAAGATCCTTCATTATTTACTAGTACAAATGGAATTGTAGGTTTATTAGCTAGCTTATCAATACCTCTAAGCCTTTTATCTACTATTTAAGGGTTTTAATAATAACTAAAAGAACCTCATTCAAAGGCTTTAAGCCTGTTCTAAAGGAGATAACGTCAAGAATTTTCAATTAGAATTCCCAATACTTCTCCATTGTATATAGAATCTAGTAAAGCTTTCCTTAATACACTTCATATTTACTAGTACTCTCACATATGGTTCCCAAAGAACATATCTAACAACATATACTAAATTCTAACAAGGTTGATATAAAAACAAAGTGTTGAGAGCAAATACATAGCAATGGTTAAATAGAGTGAGATTTGTAAAGATCAAAAGGAAGGGGGACTGAGCATTCTATTAGTCAAAGTCTTGAATCAAGTTTTGATGCTAAAGGGGACCTAAAGAGTCCTACTTGATAAGAAATCTCTATGGATGCTATAGATCCATGAATATTACATAAGCTACTAAAAATTTTAACAGTTCAAACCCAAAATAGAATATTCATAGACTATGCTTAACATATTCAAACTTAAGGAAAAGTTTAAGGAGAATTTGAGCACTAAATAAGAAATGGAAACAAAAATTCTTTCTAGTATGATAGATGAACTAATCGAGGACGTCTTAATAAGTTCGAGG
The DNA here is from genome assembly GCA_026874005.2 of Erythroxylum coriaceum. Classification (NCBI taxonomy): domain Eukaryota; kingdom Viridiplantae; phylum Streptophyta; class Magnoliopsida; order Malpighiales; family Erythroxylaceae; genus Erythroxylum; species Erythroxylum coriaceum. Next base: position 9,748,872 of record JANQAP020000172.1, read on the forward strand.
AGCTTCATTCTCTAAAAAGCTCCATTCCAGAAGACTATTCATTTCAACAAGCCCTAAAAACTCGTGGAAATGCACCTATAAGGTTATATTGCTCTAAAGCTCTTTTAGTGTGACTAATCTTAGACAAGGAAGACCAGATTAAATGGAAAAACAATAAACATAGTGAATTCATAAACAAATCCCATAGAGAGCTAATAAAGTGAAGGATCATCAGGGTTCATAGCACATAATAATCTAGTATAGACATTCTTTTCCTAACACATCAATTGTATTATGGCTAGCTATTAAATGGAAATTAAGTACACTCTTGAGAATGATGAAATTCCTAAATTTGTGTTCTAAGCAATTAGGAGGAGGAAACAATAAGCCATTTGTTTTTTAAATGACAATATGCAATTAATTTATGGGAACAAATTAAAAGATTAAGTGATGTTTCTTTCTCATCCTTAACTTGGCAAGACCTAATACATTGGTGCAACAGAAGTCGTAAAAAGAAAGTAGTGGAATAGATAATGGCAAAGCTAGCACTAAGCAATATGATAGACAACATTTGGCTAGAGTGAAATCGAAGAATGTTCACAAAGGAATACAATAATGAGCAAATCTTAACTATCACAACAATTAATGCATAAAGGAGTAGTTATTAACTCATCAAAAAAACCTAAAGTACAATCAAGAAATAGTTCTCAAATTGAGAATTACATAACCCTCACAAGCTAGCCGTAATATAAGTTAAGCAGAGAAGTAGTAATTATGATATAATTGAGGGTAGTAAGTTATGAAAATAACTGGAAAACCAATTCAACAAGAAAATAGATACTTATCATTAGATAATTAGAATTATGCAAGCTAGCAACATATATAAGCTGGAAATATGATTTCCATAAGAACAAAATTGTAAAGGAAGTTCATATCTACTCTTTTATAGTGTAAGCAAGGAAATTGAGGAGTAAAGTTGTTTTGCTCACATTAATTGTATTTTATAAGCTCAAAAGATGGGCATGCAAATCCCGAAGCTACTCATCACTTACATGAGCATGATGGTTAAGAGGTAACAAACAAAAATGAAGTGTGATATTTGCCTAGTGACTCAAACTAAACTATCATAGGCTATTGGGAGCTAGAAGATAATCAATGCTTTTTGTAATTTGGTAAAGCAAGTGGACTCTTTTGTAAATGCATTTTTCTCTCCACATGAATGAATTAATTTTAAATTCTAAAAAATAAAAATAATGTAGATGGATTTGACATTTAGGATGATTAAGGAGTTGAGGTGAGAAGAAGCCAAATTAGCAGAGGTTATTGATAATGTTTCTTCATATTTTTAATTAATTATTATTTAATTATATGTTAACATGGATTGGGACTTAGATTAAATGGTATTCTATAATCAATAGCATTAAAAATAGTCAAATCCATTGCCTTCATATATCTCTAGTAGATTAATGAGTGACAACATTCTATTAATGCAGGAGTTTATAAAAGGTTAACATAGGGAAAAAAAAAGGTAGAGATTGCACGTTGAAGATTAACTTAAGGAAAGCCTATGACAATGTGGAGTGGAAATTTCCATTAAACATTATGAAGGCAATGTATTGTCTTGAAATCTTTATTGAGTGGATATCTCAATGCGTCACAACTCTATCTTTCATTATGCTTATAAATGAGGAACCTTCAAGAAGTTTCAAAAGCAGCATAGGTATAAAGCAAGGAGATCCTTCTTCTCCTTACTTATTCTCTCCTGTTATAGAGTTATTTTATATAACACTCAAAAGGGTAGTGGAGAGAATAAAGCAGTCCAGATATCATTTCAAATTTCAAAGGCTAGGCGTCACAAATTTGGTATTTATTAATGACATATTTTTATAATCCAGAACTGATAAACCATCTGTATTAGCATTAATGACTGCAATCAAAATGTTTTCTAGAATATCTGGACTCGAATTGAATTTTAGAAAAAGTTCTTGCTACACATAACAAAGCAATAGACTAAGAAGCAATGATATTTGGAGTTACAAATTTCAACAAAAATGAATTGCCAATTACATATATGGGGATTTCTATTTCTACTTCTAAGGCAACTTATGCAGATTACAAAATTCTCAACAACAAGATATAAACAAGGATCTCAGGTTAGAGTACGAAGGCTTTGTCCTTTGCTAGGAGAACTCAACTCCTTTCCTCTTTACTCAATGCAATGAGTCTACATTGGGTAGCTCACATGTCTCTTCCTGAGGATATTATCAAGACAATTAATACCATTCTAAAAAAGTTTATGTGGTTTGGAAAGAGAACAGGTAAATACTCCACTCCTATTAAATGGTTTGAGGTATGTTCTTTAAAGAAGCATAGTGGTTTGAATGTGATCCTTTTGAAATCTTGTAATCTAGTCATGCTTACTAAAAAGTTTTGGATAATCATTAAAGATAAGCAATCCTTATGAGTTAGGTGGATAAATGCTTATTACATTAAAGAGAGGAGTTTATAGAAGATCAAAATACCTGAAAAATGCTTCAAACACAACAAAAACAATCTTCAAACTAAGAAGCAAAGTGAAGCCATATATAGGTAGATTGTTGGGCGATGGTATCAATACACTCTTTTGGTATGAAAGATGGTTGGCTACTGGAGTTTATGATGATATTAGTGAACTTAATTCAATCAAAAATATGACTAGTGAAGATCAATATATTGCTTATGCTCTAGCACACAAAACTAAGATTTCATTAAGGATTCGACGCTCTAGTTTGCATAATCAAATCAACAGCAATGAACTCAAGGAAAATAAGATAGATTTTAACTGGTGGGCTTTGTCTAAACATGGTAAATTCACCAATGTGTCTTACAAAAATCTTTTTCAAGAGTGGAGAAATATAATATCATAGTATAAACTAGTCTGGTGCAAGTATATGTTACTTGGAGCTTCAATCACAATGTGGAGAGCTATCAAAAACAGATTGCCTACAATTGATAAATTGAACAAGTATATGGCAATACCAAATAGATGTGTATTATGTAAGCAAGAGCAAGAAAGTACTACTCATTTATTCTTCAGATGTCAATTCACTCAATCTTAGTGGAGGGACATTACCAGAAGACGCATGTTAGGAGATACACCAGATGAATCGGCGTAAATTGTAGCTTGGTGTTCAACTTTAAACATACAAGATAAAACAAGCAAAGTAGTGTTTCTTTTTTAATTTATCATGTCTGGTACATGCTTTGTGGGATGAAATAAATAAGAGAATCTTCAAAGGCATTGAGAAGCAACATTCAAGGCTAAAAAGAGAAACACTTAATGCAATCAAGTTACACCTTCTCACATTTGAAGATAAAATGCAGATTCATTCCAATTTTATGTTAGTATGGGATTAATGACTAGTATGTGCAATTGAATTTTAATTCATAATGTAATACAATATTTTCCTGTTATTTTGTTAGCCCATTCATAATAATGAGTTGGTTTATGCTTGTAACACTTATTATTGCCTTTAATGGCTAATTTTAATTTACAATTTTTCAAAAAAAAAGTCTAAGCAATGAATTATATTTATGATGAATTAAATTTTTTAATATTTTATTGATGTAATTTATAGTTAAACACAAATATAACTGAACGAACTTCCGCCTTCCGAATGAGATGTTTGTTACCATTTTGACATATACAGGCGGAGTCTGGTGATTAGTTGGCTGACTGCTCTGCTAATTCCCTTGCACCAGATTAGATAAGCTGTTTTCTCAGTGGGTATTGTTAAATACAAAGTAGAGCAGTCTGCCAACTAAGCTTTGTCTCTGATGCGCCATTTTCATGGATGAAATCGAAATGGGTCATTCACAAACTCAATACCTATCTTCCCTTTTGCCCAAATTCCCTCAAGTCTCCATTCAAGACCGAAATCCTTGGCAACGTATCTTCAAAGACTTCCACTTTTGTGCTAGACCATGTAGATATAAGCCTCCTCTTGTCCCTTTGTTCAAGAGAAGGCTATCTCCACCTGGGTTCTTCTCTTCATGCATCCATTGTCAAAAATCATGAATTTGATCTTCACGACCACTCTGGTTCTCGTAATGCTGTTGTTATATGGAACTCCATCTTGTCGATGTATTCGAAATGTGGAGTGCTAGTAGATGCCGTTAAGTTGTTTGAGGAAATACCTAAGAGAGATACTGTGTCGTGGAATACCATTATTTCAGGATTTTTACGGCATGGGGACATGAGTGTAGGTTTTAGTTTCTTTAAACAGATGCAGCATTTAGGTATTTATCCGTTAGATCGAGCCACTTTAACTACTACGTTATCAGCATGTGACAGGACTGAGTTCATTTATGTTAGTAAGATGCTGCATGGTTTAGCTTTTTCAATTGGCCTCGAGTGGGAAATAACTGTCGGGAATGCATTGGTAACGTCCTACTTCAGATGTGGGTGTTATGGTTCTGGGAGGCAAGTATTTGATGAGATGGTTGAAAGGAATGTGGTCACGTGGACTGCCATTATGTCGGGGTTGGCGCGAAATAAATTGTACGAGGATAGCTTGACAATGCTTGTTAAAATGCGTCGCCAATTGGTTGAACCTAATCTTTTGACATATTTGAGTTCATTGGTGGCATGTTCTGGCTTGCAAGCATTAATGGGAGGGCGTCAAATTCATGGTCTTGTTTGCAAACTTGGAATTGAATCAGAAATGTGCATCGAGAGTGCACTCATGGATATGTACGCAAAATGTGGCATTGTGGAAGATGCATGGCAGATCTTCGAGTGTGCTGAAGAATTTGATGAGGTTTCCATGACTGTAATTCTTACAGGCTTTGTGCAAAATGGTTTTGAGGAACAAGCTGTACACATGTTTGTGAAAATAATGAAGGCAGGCTATGAAATTGATGCAAACATGGTTTCAGCTGTCCTTGGAGTATTTGGTGAAGATACTTCCTTAGCTCTTGGTAAACAAATTCATTCACTTGTTGTCAAACGAAGCTTTGGCTCAAATGTGTTTGTCGGAAATGGTCTTATCAATATGTATTCAAAATGTGGAGAAATTGAGGAGTCTGTGAAAATCTTTAATCGAATTCAAAGAAGGAATTTAGTTTCTTGGAATTCTATGATTGCTACTTTTGCTTGTCATGGGGTTGGCATTAGAGCCCTGCAACTTTATGAAGTGATGAGATTAGAACGAGTAGAGCCAACAGATGTCACATTCCTGTCCTTGCTTCATGCTTGTAGCCATGTGGGCTTGGTTGATAAGGGTATGGAGTTCTTAAAGTCCATGACTGAAGTTTATGGTATTAGACCTCGATCAGAGCACTATTCTTGTGTTGTTGACATGCTTGGCCGGGCTGGTCATCTCAGTGAAGCCAAGAATTTCATTGAGGGATTACCTGTGAGATCTGATGCACTTGTTTGGCAGGCCTTGCTCGGTGCTTGCAGTGTCTATGGAAACGCTGAAATAGGAAAATATGCTGCTGGGCAGTTGTTCCTGTTAGAACCTGGTAAGCCAGCACCATACATTCTGCTGGCAAATATGTATTCTTCCGAAGGTAGGTGGAAGGACAGAGCAAGAACTATTAAGAGAATGAAAGAAGCTAGGGTGGCAAAAGAAACAGGTATAAGTTGGATTGAGATTGAAAATAAAGTTCACAAGTTTGTTGTTGGGGACAGGATGCATCCACAATCTGAAATCATAAATTTAGTTTTGGCGAAGTTGTTTGAACGTATGCGAGATGAAGGTTATGAGCCAGAAAGGAGGCGTTTGAAATACTACCTGGATGAAGGGGAAAGCAATAACTGATGATTAACATGCTTGCTACAAGACCTGAATTAAACATTTTGAAGAAACAAAGAGGAACAGGTGCTTTAACATTTCTCTCTTTAATATCTATTGTTACAAATTAATGTAAATTTAGCAAGCAAAAATAATCATTTGGTGTAAGTGCCTTGTGTGGCGTATAAGGTGCCTATTTATTTGATAACAAGGATGATATCACAATACTGAATCCAATAATCAGTTAATCAAATGATAACAACATAGTTTGATGAGGACGGAGAATATTATCGCCGCGACACAAGTTGCATGAAAGAGACACCAAGAAGCAATGATTCAAACGCATCACGTAAACAAGTCTCTTAAAAGTATTGAATGTTGAGGAAGTAATAACAACTAAAAATTTGCTCACTATTTTATGTAAAATCTCAAGTGAACAAAAATCATTTCTACTTAGGCTTCGTATCGGCTGTAGTATACAACCACCGTTTGCAACATCTACTGCTTGAAAGATATAATAATATCTAACTAATTGAAAGAAAGAAAAACGAATTGAATAATGAAGCCAAGTCCTTGTCTTTTTTTAGATAAAGGACATCAATAAGAGTGCTTTTATGAATTTATTAAATTTTCCTGTAATTTAGAAATTTCGTGAGCCTAGTGTATTTTATGAAAAATTTAAAATAAATCATTTTTATTATCTTTCTCATTAAGTGCTATTGAAATGACCTATAATGTCATATCAATATGGTAAGATCTACTTTATAAATAAAATAATAAAATTCATGTACACAATGCCTACTTGATCGGTCATCAATTTTTATTCAAGTCAATTTTATTATCGTTTTCTTAAATTTTATTTTCCACTAGCCCAACAATCATTTCATCCCAATAGCCATTATTTCCTCCATTTTTCTTAAAATTATTTTATGGAAGACTCAAGATAGTGCAACAATCAATGGTTTGTAATGGAATGATTGTTGTGGCTACGATGAGGTGTATCGATGGTGTAAGTATGATTGTTGTGGCTGCGATGAAGTGTAACGATGTGTAAGTATGATTGGTGCAGTCTGCAATAGTGAATGTGCACAATGGTGGACATGTGTAGTGTGGTGCAATTGGGTATGTATTGAGTTATTTTTGCACTATCTATTGTTAATGTTAACAAGTGATCAGTGTTAAATAGATTATATTTTTAGAGTAATTTTGAGAGCATTTTACTTGTGTTTGGATGTTTTTCTTGGATTTGGTACTCAATGGAACTTGTATTTTATTTACGAACATTGTTTTAGCTCCACAATGAAGAAGGAATGAATTTGAGTAAGTTAGATCTAATTTGGAGAAGTTTTTACATAATCTAAAAAGACCTAGGTGAACAAAGGATTACAGAACCACTTAGAAAATTATCGATATCGAGAATTAGTATCTAGGTTTCGAATCTCCCTAAACCCTTAACAGATTGATCTTTTATCATGCAATTGTTTTGTTGATTAGTTAAACCGTAGAGACTCCTATGGTATGCTTATAGCTGACCTTAAGTCTACTAACAAGTAATTCTAAGGTCTCTAACCGAATTACTCAGGTTAATTCTTATAAGATTGCATTACCAATTTATGAGTCCCTCTATTAGATTTGACCCTAATCTGGAAGATTTATGTCATTCTATTTTTAGGGTTGCAATCAACTCCTTCTAATTATAGTAGATATATGATTTCTCAATCTCTATGTATGAAATCATATTATGATATAAAATTCTTGGGTTATTAAAACATAAATAAAACGTGTAATCAGATCACAATATATTAAACAACTAATTGCATTAATAAAAGAATCAGATTATATCAAAGTATTAACATAAGATTCATCTAACCTAAATGCTAATTGGACATTTAGTTATACATGATCGAATACAAAATCAAACATACATAAATAGAAATAAGAATCGAAAACAATGGGTTAATAATTTTAAATCTCCCTAATTGTCTTCTATCGAATGTTCTTACGATGTAGAGGCTTGATCATGTATTTCGATGGATCTTTCGATAATTTCTTCATATTTTTCTACTTTTTTGAACCAAAATCGTCACTTAAGAACGAACTCCACGTCTAGAATCACCTCCAAGAGTTTGCTCTAGCTACCCCTTACCGACTACCTCTTCTTTCACCTCCCAAAATGTCTCTTTATAAAGAAATTTAGGGTTCTGGTGATATGCACGATCTCTTGCACAACTGTGCATCAGACCATACATAACCAAAAATCTCTAAATATGGTGAAAGTGCACAGCTTGGGAGAAATACAAGCACACATGTACGACTGTGCATCTCTTTTGAGCGTCGACTCTTTGTTTTATGTCATGTTTTCATCCAAATTCTTTTTCTTTAAGTCCATGAAGGCAATTATACTCTATATATACACTTGGAGCTAATTAAGTATGTAACACCCCACCTATATAGTGCATATACCCGAACATCCAGAGGACATTTAAGAACATACCCTATAAAAATGACATGTTAGAGCAATCATATTCACTTAATATGGCATCAAATAAAACATAAGTAGTTAAAAGATCAACTCCTCATTTCATTCACAAACATATTTATACTGTAACATTCCACTACATAATACATATATTTATATGACTAAAAACATCTGAGAGTTTACTACTCTTTTACAATATGTTCTACATGAAATGAGAAACTAAACAAAAATATTCTATCTAAACTCCTCAGTATCAGCTGACCAAACCTTTGAGCCATTCTTATTTCCAAACACAAATACTAGACTTCTACTAGAATGTCTTCGATGCTAGGTCTCCCTTGTACCTGAAAATCAACGTTTGCGATTTTGATGAGTTTACAAACTCAGTGAGTGAACCATCGTTGATGTGCTCACTCGTATCAAAACACAAGGACAATTCATAATTCAATTTATAAACTAATCATATCATCAAATATTGTATATCACAAATGTGTTTCCAATTCAACAGATGCATCACATCAAGTCTCATAAAACGTCATGAACCATAAACATATCACATAATCATTTCAGAATAATATAATCATCTATCTTAGTCATTCATATCATCAACATAATTCTTCACAATCATTCACATGATACATTTGAAGATATATATATTTGCAAATGCATATGTGCATGTGACTTCACTTTCATTTTTATTTTGTTGTGACCGAATGCCTTTTTTCTGTCCCATATCTATTGTAGATATTGGGCTCATTTCATATACTGTCCCGTACCCATTGTAGATACCAGCCTTATTAATAACTGAGCCTGTAGTTCTTTATGCGCACTTCTGAGCTTGAAGCTCTTTTTCACTGGTCACTTCGATCACAACTCCTTTATCTTATCATGCATAACAATGTGATGAAATGCATCAATTCACGTTATATGCAATCAATAGCTTTCATTCATTTCATATAGTCATTTTCACATATTCATCAGATCTAAGTCCGGCATTCAACATTTAGTTGAGTACACATATTTGTCCATATTCACATACAATTAGGAAACACTCCCAATACAATCTCAATTATCAAACTCCTCGGACCATCAATGTCCGGAATTATCACAATCACATTAACAATAGTCAATAGCTGAAATTTAAACAGAACAAATTAATCATAGTGAGAAAACATTTAGGTTGACTCACAGTAAGCACTCCAGATAAGCTATTGCCTTGACGACTCGGCAATGTCTAGATGTTGGCATTCAACTTGTGCTTCTTTAATCATGCAATACACACATATTATACATATTACTATGTTGCTCAATCATATAAGTATTCAATCACACACACACACACACACACACACACACACACATATATATGTGTGTGTTATGTGCAATACATGCTCAATTGACTTTACTGGGTATGTATCCTTAAATCACAAGTCATGATCATTCAACATTATAACTTGGACATAATTAGTTTGCAATTAGGCTAATACCTCAAGTAAACTTGATTATTCTAAATTCATCAATCAATCATTCACTAATCCTTTTCTAGCATTATATAATCACACAATATCCAAATTTTCATTCATTCATACCTAATACACCTTACTCCAATGTTATGAATACCATATCGGACTTGGTACCGAACTGGGTTCTGGCACGGTACCGTACCGGTACCGGTATCAGTCAATACCGAGTACTGTTTCGGGTAATTTTTTAAATTTATAAAATAGTCCTTGAATTTTTTTAAAAATTACAAAATAGTCCTGAATTTTTAACCCTGTCTCCAAAAATCAAAATAATAAATAATAATCACAATTAATATGAAATAAC